>JAOQMP010000003.1:35507307-35524946 GCA_027563575.1 Erythroxylum pedicellare
TTGATTAATTTTTAATATATTTTAATTATCTAAGAACTTAAAAAATTGACTAATTAATTAATAAATTAATAAATTTTTAACAAAAAAATTAAAAATTAAACTAAAAAATTAATTAATTCAAAATTTTCATAATTAAAAGATTAATTTATTTTTGTCTACGATTAAAAATGTAGGTTAAAACGACGACAAAATAAATACGACGTGGCATAAAGTAATTGGGGTTGTAAAGTAAAACGACAGCTGCTTACGTGTCGGTCATCCTCAAACTTGCTCAAAAAAATAAAATAAAAAGAAAGGTAAATGATTAACAAAAAAAGAGAAGATTTAAAAAAAAAAAGAGAAAAAACGACTCTCTGTCTCTCTATCTCTCTTTCTCTTTCTTTCACGCTTTCTCTCTCTAATGCTCCTTTTAATTCTCTCTCTAAAATCTCTCTCTTTCACTTAATTATAAATTCCCAAATCATTCCATTCTCTGATCTCTCTCTCTCTCTGTTTTTATATTTTCTTCTTAAACAGATTTTCTCTTCACACTTTCACGTTTGCTTTCTTTTGTTTTCCGATTGATGATTGAGCGAAAGCAAATTTTAGGGTTTTGATTGATTGGAGGAGGGAAAGGGCATTGGACATGTGCACATTTTGAATCCTCACAGTTTCATAGGTACGTGTTTTTTTTTTGTTCATTTCAATTCTTATTTTCACATTGCCAAGTCATCTTTTTTATTTTTTAATTTGATCCATTTTGGTGCATAATTGTAGTTTCTTTATAATGTTGTTTGGTTTTTGACTTGTCTATATGTTATCAGGTGATGAATTAGGACTGTTTTTGATCACCAACCAATTAGGGCCTTGTTGTTTTGTTTTGGGGATTTTTTGTTTTGTAGGAATTTGAATTCAAGTTGTTTATTTTTTTCTTTTTTGTTTCACTGGGATCATTAGATGTTTTGATATTGTAGGTTATTTTCTTAGGAGTTACATCGAGTGATTTTAAGTAATTATGTGTACCTTGAAGAAGGTATATCAGTAATAGGTGGTGGTTTTGAGTGTTGTTGGTGTCAAATTGTATGGGATTTTGGTGAGAATGACTGACTTTCAACAAGTGCAACAAAAGCCTGAATCTGCTGAAGATGCACATGTGGAGTTCGAGCGGGGATTGGAGGAATTTATGTGTGGGCACTTGGATGATTGTATGTCATATGCATCATGTAGCTCCACTCATAATCCTGATGATGAGGATGATGAAGGTGATCATCTTGTGCGGCGGAGACGTAGGTCTGATCTTGAGGGGGATGATTTGGCCGAGTCATCAGCAGCAAGGCGGCGGCACTCGCGAATACTGAGTCGATGGGCTGCTCGCCAGGCTCAAGAAATGATCACTACGATGGAAAGGAGGAATCGTGAGTCTGAGTTGATGGCACTTGCAGGCTTACACACTGTGTCAATGCTTGATTCCTCATTTTTAAGGGAGTCACAGTCACCAACTTCGCGGAGACAGGGGGCAGTGGAAAGGCCAAGTACACAGGCTTCTGCAATTTTGCGAATGTGGCGGGAGCTTGAGGATGAACACTTGTTAAATAGAGCAAGGGAGAGGTTGAGGCAGCAAAGAAGTGTGGAGTCCAATACAAACATATCTAGCTCAAATATATCAGACAGTCGGGGAACTGTGAATCAGGAAAGTTTGGGGGATGCTAGTGAGAGTGAGAATGAATTTGGACCTTGGTCACATGGGCAGATGGTGTCACAAAACGAGCACGTCGATAATAATGGGTCTAGTAGGGAACAATCTCCTGATCTTGGTGAAGGTGAGAGGGAGAGGGTGAGGCAGATTGTTCGAGGCTGGATGGAAACTGGCATTAGTGATCACAACTCTAATGTGTCCCAACGGAACGGCAGTCCCAGAGCAGAATGGCTTGGTGAAACAGAACGTGAGAGGGTTAGAATTGTCAGAGAGTGGGTGCAAATGACAAGTCAACAACGAGGAGCTCGTGGAGGACAGAGGGAAGATCAAGGTGCTGGACTTGATCAACAAGTTGATCGAACCCGTGATGGCTCTGTAGCCGACCATGATGAAGGGCAACCTGAGCATATGCGTAGGGATTTGCTGAGGTTGCGTGGACGACAAGCTCTTATTGACTTGCTTGTGAGGATTGAGAGGGAAAGACAGAGAGAGCTTCAGGGTCTGTTAGAGCATCGTGCTGTCTCAGATTTTGCCCATCGTAACCGCATTCAGGTTAGTTTATATTCCTCTATCTCGCTGTTTCTGTGTATGGCCTGTCAATTGGGTAGGTCTAAGGTGAAAATAAGGGGGTGATTGTTTCAATATTGCAGTCATTATTGAGAGGTAGATTCTTGAGGAATGAAAGCACAATTGAAGATGAGAGACCGCCTTCTTTGGCTGCTAGTGAGCTAAATCAACTAAGGCAACGGCACACTGTTTCTGGCTTACGGTATGTGTTTTTTCAACTCAAGGTATTAGATCTTTGGGGTGCTTTTAATATTCTTTGCACCACTGTTGTTGGACTGTACCATTATTAGATATTGCTACAAATCTTATTTAGAGCAGTGCCATTATTTTCAAGCGATTACCTAAACAAGTGAATATAACCCTACATTTGATTCAGAAAAAGATGTAATGTGATTCCGTTATTTGGGTGGTTCTATAACACAGTTGCTAAAGTTTATCCCAGTAATCTACGACTAGAGTTTCTGATTGATCATCATCCAGTACATTCAGAACCAGATTCATGTTATTGAGAACTTGTGTCATTTATCTTCAAAATAGGTTGTAGGTAGTCTAGTGAAATTTATGCACCTGTGTCATAGCTAGTATGGTTTAGTGCTGAATTGTCCCAAGTCACTTCTTTTATCAATAAATGAAAAGTTTGGGAGAGGTTGTGCATAGGGCACTTTGCTCAACAGATCATATCCGTTTCAATTGTAAATCCACTGCTTCTGGCTTTTTCACTTACATAAGATATGGATGCCTGACTGCACAGCATCATGATAAATGTCTCAAAAACTTCATAACTAGGTTTAAAACTTAAAAAAAGGCATGTTATCTCAGTATGTCCCTTGTTTTTGCCAACAGTGATCGGATGAAGTATTACCTAAAGACACCTTTTCTGCATTTGCTGATACCCTATTTACGGATGTTAATCTTGGAAAATATCTGGACTGGCTCAATGGTATCAACAATTTATGCTGTTTTTTTGCTACCCCTCCTTTTGTTCAACATTGCATGCATTTTGTTGTTTTCTTTTTATAGGCCCTCTAGATGAGTATGTATGTCCATGTGTTGTGTAGGTAAACATATGTGCTGTCTTTTAGTTCTTACACAAAAGAGTAGCTTGGTTGTTTTGTTTGCTGTAGCTTAAATCTTTCAGTTAGCTTGATCAAGTGTTAGCCGTCTGCCAATAGCTGTTGAGCAAAGTGAAAAAGGCATTGTCATCTGATTGTCCTAATTGAAAACTTTTCCTAATCCAGGGAAGGGTTCCGTTCAAGGTTAGAACATATTGTTCGTGGTCAAGTGAGCAGCCATTCTGATACACCATCTAACAATAATGTTGACGATTCTATAAGTGACCGGACAAACACCTCGCAGGACATACGATCTCAGAACAATGAACAATCACAATCCGTGAATCCAGATAGTGATGTTCATCAGTTGCCTAATCACACAGACAGTTCTGAAAGTATGACGGATGTTGTTAATATAAATTGGCAGGAATCTGGTGATCTGGGGGGTGGTTGGCAAGAAAGAAATCCAGTTGATGAGATACAACAAAGGCAACAGTCAGACCTCAGTCAGCCAAATGACTGGGAGGTGGATAATGCAGAGCCTATGGATGGAAATAGGCAACAGTCCTCACTCAATGATTGGCCCCAAGAAACACCTAGAGATGTACGTAATGAACAAGGCCATCCATTGGAGGCCCAGAGAGATTGGCATGAGGATGGTTCTCGAGAACCTGTTGAAAATTGGACAGATGGGCCTTCTGACCCCCCTAGAACTCGCCGTTCTTTCATGAGAAGATTGAATAGATTTCATCCACCTGATGATGATAATGTCTACAGTATGGAGCTTAGAGAACTTTTGAGCAGGTATTATCAAAAGCTACAATTAGTTATGTGGATTTTTTAAAAACAACGATATAATTCAAGCCAGTCTGTGTCTTGATGTAGTATTTAATGCCATAAATTTGTATTCTGAGATTCAGATGACTGAATTTCTTTTCATCTTGTAGGAGAAGTGTATCAAATCTACTTCGCAGTGGTTTCCGTGAAAGTCTGGACCAACTGATACAGTCATATGTAGAAAGGCAAGGCCGTGCTCCCATCGATTGGGATCTGCACAGAAACTTGCCAGTGCCAGATCCCGTTTCACCTGAGTTTGATGAGGAACAGCAGAGAGATGAACAAACTGAAGGCCAGCGTAATGCCTTGAACAGGCCTTCATTGGTTCTGCCCTCTCCCCCAGTTCCACCACCCCAACCACTTTGGCACCAGGATTTGCATCACAATACATGGCATCGACATAGCATGCAACGCTCTGAACTTGTGTGTCATCTTCTCTAACTCGAAATATCCTTTTATTTATTAATGAATCAGTAAATTTCTCTTCCAGATTTTGTATCCTCTTGAGAAATGCGTGCAAGACAATTTGGTACTCTGATTCCGTGGAATGTTTCTTCTTCCTTGAATTTGCACTGCTGCCAAAATAAGTTTTAGTTGGTCCATGAAGGCTTCTTAAGATATATCATCTTCGTTGCTTTTGGAATGTCATTTTTCTTCCAACCCTTTGGTTTTCCAAAGCAAGAGCTTTCTCAATGCCTTAAATTGGTCTTAGATTTCAGCAATTCGTGATCTACTCTGTGTCCTATTAATGTGGCAGGAGTGGGAGATGATTAATGATTTGAGAACAGACATGGCTAGATTACAGCAAGCAATGAGCCACATGCAGAGGATGTTGGAATCTTGCATGGACATGCAGCTCGAGTTGCAGCGCTCTGTCAGACAGGAAGTTTCCGCAGCGCTTAATCGGTCAGCTGGTGAAAAAGGTTCCGCCACTGCTCTCTCTCTCACCCTTCCTCATATCTGTTATAATAAAGTTGCAACTGATTAAGTAATGGCTTGTGCCCTTAAAGGTTCACCTTTATCATTACAGTAGAGTTATAGACTGCTATTGATAATATGGGAATTCGTAGTAACTAAAAGATCCATTACTGTGGTTGCAGGGTTGAGCGCAGAGACATCTGAAGATGGGTCTAACTGGGGTCATGTGAGGAAAGGGACATGCTGTGTTTGTTGTGATAATCATATAGATTCTCTATTGTACAGGTATCTTGCTTTGTACTTCCTATCTAGATTCCATAAAACCAGCCCAACTCAAAGTTAACAAACCAGACCAAGTTGTCAGCTTGGCTAGGGCTGGCCTAGATCAAAATGTTGTCATTTTGCGAAACAGGTTTTGAGCTTGGGCTTGCAGATCAGCCGGCTCAAGCCAGTTTAGCAAAATGACAACATTTTGGTCTTTGACCAGCCCTAACCAGGCTATTGCCATCCTTATTCCTACCTCCTCATCCTAACATTGCAAAATCTAACAAGTTTACTGGTTTACAATCTTTTCTTTCTCAGATGTGGTCACATGTGCACTTGTTCAAAATGTGCAAATGAATTGGTTCGAGGTGGAGGAAAATGTCCACTGTGTCGTGCACCAATTGTGGAAGTGATCAGAGCATACTCCATAGTGTAATCAAGATTAAATATATTCAACCATACAAGATAATTTGAAGGGTTTTGAAGAAATGAAGTTCCTTTGGATTGAACAGAAAGCTTCTTCCGCTCCTACACTAAGAGGTGTCCTCATTTTTCTGATTATATCTTCTGTATGCCCTTCAAATGTATAATTAGAACAACAAATGTCACTTCTATTCTTCATTCGTTCCGTAAATAAAATATTTGATAAAAATTCTCCTTTTGTATTCCCTAAGCATAATCATTGATGAAGTAAACAAAGAAAAGATCACTCAATAAGGTAAGCAAGTTCAATTGAATTCAAGAGGTAAGCCCTTTACATCAAATTAGAATCTCTAATCAAGACTAGAGAATTCACCTTCAAACACTCAAACTAACCTAGGAATTGGGAAACTCGATTAACAAATAAAACCCTAACCCTAAGAGCTAGTGAACTTCGTAACCGCCTTAGTACCCTCAGAAACGGCGTGCTTCGCGAGCTCTCCGGGCAGCACCAACCTGACAGCGGTCTGGATCTCCCGAGAGGTGATGGTAGGCTTCTTGTTGTACCTAGCGAGTCTCGAAGCCTCCTGAGCTAGCTTCTCGAATATGTCGTTGATGAAGCTGTTCATGATCCCCATAGCCTTGCTAGATATACCAATATCAGGATGCACCTGCTTCAACACCTTGAAGATATAGATCTTGTATGTCTCTACGCTCTTCTTCGCCTTCTTCTTCTTCTTGTCCACAGATCCTTCCTTTGGGAGCTTCTTCTCCGCTCGCGGCTTCTTCTCAGCCGGAGCTTTATCTGCCGTCGCCGGCTTCTTCTCCGCTGGCTTTTTGTCTGCCTTTGGCGCCATCGTGAATTCTAGGGTTCTTAAAAGAGAGCGAAAGATTTAGAGCTCAAATGTGGAGTTGGGAGGCTAAGAGAGTCCCGTTTGGTTTATATACAGGATTGGAACGAGACGGGATTGGTTGATTTATTGAAGGTGCGGATTGCTGACATGGACGGATAGATTTCAAAGATGGAAATGGAAGGTATGAGATGCGTTTTCTTTCTGAGCAACGGATTTTGAAATTTGAAAACTCTTTTTCGGGTTTCACCGTTTCGGGTTTCGCGGGTTTGTTCGTTGCGGCGATGGGTCTAGATTTGGGTTTTATGCTGTACGACTACGTTTTATTTGAAGAAAGACCAATCAAATCATGGTCTACCGATAACTATAAAAATATTTCACTAAAAGTGTGCATATATTATTAAATTTAAAAATAGATAAATTACTAATTTTTATATTAATAAGTCATTAAAATTCGTATTCTTTCACAAAAAGACAATTTAAATAAAAATTGTATCATTATAAAAATTATTTTAAATATAATTACGACACGGTTCTATTTATAATATATAATAAACCTTAAGGGTCTATTTCTAAATTCTATCTAAATAAGGGTTCTTTATTTATATGTTAATAATTTAAAATTTAAAAAGTTCAGCCAATATTAAATTGTATAAAGTCGGTTAAAGAATAAATAAATTTTAAAAATTTGAAAAAAAAATTAAAGAAAGCCATCACTGTACATTGAAAAACTAAAGTTTAATTTAAAAGACTGTTAAATGAAAAATTAACTAGTTTATTTTGATTTATAAAAATTAATTTTAATAAAATAATTAATTTTTAACAACAAAAATTATGATTATTTTAATTTTACATGTAATTTATTAATTAATTTTTAACAACAAATATTATGATTATTTTAATTTTACATGTAATAAAATATCAACCTGTCTATTTCAAATGAGATTCATATTATTTAAAATTAGTAATATAATTAATAAAACAAGTATAATGTTTTTTAAATAATTATCTTAATATTTAATTGTTAATTTACATATTGTTAAAATGTTTTTTATTTAGAAGTTACTGTCAGAAAACCGAACTAATTCGATTGGTTTGATTTTAAAAATCTTGATTAAGTTTTTAATTTTTAATTTTTATTTATTTTATAATAACTCTTGTTGTTAACAGTTGATCAATTTATTAATTAATCGATCAATTTTCATAGACTAATTAATTTTATAAACCAAAATAAAATTAATTATTTTTTATTTAATTATTCCTTTTAATTAAACTTTAAAAATTTTAATCATTAAGAACAATTTTTTTGAATTATATTTCAATTTTTAAAATTCGTATTCAATCTTTGACAAATTTTATTATAATCTAATATTGATTAAACCTTTTATACTTTAATTTTTTGTTTCATCGGTTTAACTTTCGATTTAATTTTCAAAACATTAATAATAATGGTAGGTCAAATCAAGTTCGGACTCTTGAACCGAAATTCATATACCATTATAATAACCATGACTCTTTTTTATTAATAATTAGATTTTATTGTATATATTCTTTTATTTTAGCAAGTGTTAAAATGAGTGTCTAAGGATTCTAAAGCACTAACAAGACAATCAAAGAGAGGGAACAAAATCCAAGTGTAACATAGTACTGACAAACTACATAAGCAAACAAAAAAGGAAGAACATTATGGCTTAGCTGTTGTTTCCCACTACTTACTTTCCCAATCTTTTGATTGGAACAACCTGGTTGGCATTTCAAATCTTTTGTACCATTTATTATGTTCTAATTCTGCTTCATTTTATCTCAGCCATATATTTATGTGAGATCTACATAAACGTATGGCTAAAATAAAGTGGAACAAGTTTAGAATAAAGTAGAGGGTACAGAAGATCACGTCTGATTTCATTACGATGTTCTAATCTTGTAATATAACTGTCACAACCACTACTTGCTTTCCCAATCTTTCGATTGGAATAGCCTGATTTGACACTTCAAATCTTCTGTACCTTTTATTCTATTCTAACTCTGCTTTATTTCATCTCAACTTTATATTTACGTGGGACCTACATAAATATATGTCTAAAATAAAGTAGAACAAGTGTGGAATAAAGTAGAAAGTACAGAGGATCACATCCTCTAGTTTCATTTCGACGTTCTAATCTTGTACTATTTAATATTTTCCATATATTTATTTGGATCTTATATAGATATGCGAATGAAATTTAATGAAACAAATAAGAACTGGTTAATTAGAGCAGATGATCTGTTCTCCTAATTTTCTGATTCACGTTATTCTGTATTTTGTTATTATATATACACAATAAGAATTGTGACAATGAATATTTAATAAAAACTTTAAAATATATACTTAAATAAATTTAAAATTTAGCATAATAATTTTTAATACAAAAATATAGATAATCATGATTTACAAGATATATTGGGATCAACTCGAGTTAACGAATAAGGATCGGATGATCGAGGTTCGAATTATATTTAGGTCTAAACAACTAGTGCAAGGCCAATTCATTGCTTTGAATGGTCCACGCACTTAATATAAATCGACATTATTTTGGAGATTTTTTCTAAAGAAATGTCATTTTGGTCTTAAACTTTAAGACTAAGACCTTGCGGTTTTTGATCTATTTAAGCCTACTCAAGTTTGGATTTGGATCGAACTAAAGCCATGTTTTAGAGAAAGAGGTCGGGTCGAGTCAGATCGACAACATGTTTGACTCGGTAACATCTTAAGATATGATAAATTTAATTAAATCCGACTTAAAGTTAATAGATCAAATTTAAATTAATTAAGTTTTAAATTTGATTTGAATTTCCTGAATCAATCGAGTTTGAGAAGCTAAGTAAAAAGGGTTTGAGCGATTCGAACCCAACCAATTGCATATCTTATATCAGCTAACGATTTTTTATTGACTTGGTAGATCATGTTATGCACTAACCAAACATGTATCTATAAAATGTTTAATGAGTAATTGGTTAATCAACTGACGTACATGTACGCCACTAATTTAAGTCATTTGAAAACACAGAAACATAAAATAAAAAAAGGGCACGAAGGAAGTTATAAGAAGAATGGATTATGGACACACAGATTCAGAGTACATTGAAGTTGCAGTAAATCACTGCTAAAACAGGTATCGTGTGTGTGTCTTTCTCTCAATGGACATTGCGAGTTTTATCACTTTGTTTGGGCTCTGTGTATCTGTGTGATTGACGGTTACTTCTCTTTCGTGTGTAGATAAGGAAATGGAATCGACGGAGTCGTCTTACTTGTCGTCGCCGGAGCCGCATCGGAACAGATCTCCGCCGCCGCCTAAGTCTCCGACGTCAGGTAATCTGATCTGATCTCGTCGCTCACGGTTTCGTTTTGACTTTTGAGTCGCTTTGTTTACGCAGCGTGTTGAATTTTGACTGCATTCTGTAGATAATTGTGATGGTACGTGTTGAGGGTGTTTTAGTTGTCTTTAGTGACCTGCATCTGATAGTTTTCGTTCGAATTGAAACCCTAAACGCTAACTTAGTCTGTTTAGTTAAGGAGAGATGTGGGGCGAAGTAATGGAGAGAAGTGGCTTATTTTCTATTGTTTTTGGTTACTGGGAAAATGTAATCCAAACACTATTTATGATTATTCTTTGGGTTGAATTCATATTCGCCCTTTCGTTAATTTTTATTTACAATACCCAAACGTGTAGATTAACTGAGGAAAAAACATCAGGGAGCTTAATTCTATTTGCAGAGTATACAACATGGATTTAAATTGTGTATATGACTCCAGTTTCTTCTATTTTTATATGCTAATCTTTTATCCTCTAACATACTTTCTTCTTCTGTCAGATAACATGGAGAAGCCAACATATATAAGGTTTCTGGTATCAAATGCTGCAGCTGGTTCTGTTATTGGAAAGGGTGGTGCTACAATTACTGAATTCCAATCCCAATCTGGAGCCAGAATTCAGTTGTCCCGCAATTACGAATTTTTTCCAGGGACGTCTGATAGAATAATTGGAATATCCGGTTTAATTGACGATGTATTGAAGGCAGTGGAACTTGTTCTTGCTAAGTTGCTCAGTGAGGTACAAATTTTGTGTAGGATTTGTTAAGCTTATGTTAGTTTAAGTTAATTCACTATTTGATATCTTGTTTGTCAGCTTCATACTGAAGATGGTCATGACGCGGAACCAAGGATGAAAGTGAGATTAATTGTTCCTAATAACTCTTGTGGCAGCATTATTGGAAAGGGAGGGGCCATCATAAAGTATGAATATTTCTGTCACATTCTGCTTCGTAAAACATGTCTAGTTGTTGTAGCTTGAAAACTTAAAAGATGTGAAATATTGAAAATGCAGTTGATTTTTGCCTCGAGTAGTCACATTTGCTTCAGTTTTACCTGATAATAGTGTGGACAGCATTATCATTTATTCTATCACGTGCATCCAACAAGTTTTTCTTATAATTTTTGGTTTCAAAACTAGCCTTTAGTTCTCTTGGACAGCACAGTAGGCTAGCTTACTTGGAGTACAGATTACAAAACAATTTCTGGGAACGCTTGTTTCATGTACATGCATGTTCTCTGGTGATGAAGGACTAGCTGCCCTCTCTTTTGAGGCCTTCTCAATCTTTGGTTTTATGCCTGTTGGAAATAATGCATTAGCTAATTCTAGAGTCAAGTATATACCTGGTGATACTGATTCATGTTTCTCATCATAGTTGCTGCTTGTTCGTGTTTGGACATAACACATATCGGTATATATGTTTGTAGGGAATTCCATCCACGCCATGTGGTTGAATTGCCATTCCTGATTTATGTTTATTGCAAGTCACCTGCAATCAAATGCGAGTGCTTTAAACCAAAACACAGGGAGCAAACACCATTTCTGACATACTGTTTTGCATTTATTTAGGTCATTTATCGAAGAATCACAAGCTAGCATCAAGATATCTCCCATGGATAAGAACTTTTATGGCTTAAATGATAGGGTGGTGACAGTGGCAGGAACTTTAGAGGAGCAGATGCAAGCTATTGACTTAATTTTATCCAAGTTAAGTGAAGATCCTCATTATGCACAGGCTATGAATGCCCCCTTTTCTTATTCAGGTACGTCTCTGCCAGTATCCCACAACAAACTAGCAATTTGTATTGATCACTACAAGCCCTTTTGCGGCTTCAACATCTTTCACTTTGCTTTCATAAATTATTTGGTGAATGGTTAACTGTTTATCTTGATAGTGATTAGTTCTGATCCTGCTCCAATTTTGATCTCATTGTAAAAAGTTTTATGACCTAATAATGTTTTTAGTTATCTTTTCTTTTAGGGCCTTTTTTTTTTAGCCTGTCTTTTGGTCCCTCATAGAAAAGGCTCAACACTATTTTGGGTGAGTTTTTAACTGTAGAATGTAGTCTTTTTTTTTTTTTTGGGTCACAGATGAAACCCCCTTCCCTATTTTAGGGGTCACGAAACTGTTTGGTTTACTTGGAGCTTGAATACTATTTTTCATAATCTCTTCCTAAATTTGGGCTTCTCTCTTTATTTCATATTTTATAGTATCTGAAAACATATACTATGCCAACTTTTTCTCCTTTCTATTGAAATGAAAACCCAAATACGAACTTTTAGCGACAAGTAAAAATCAGTGCAAATTGGTCCTATTTAACTATTGACTATGAATTCTTGAATTCTTGTATTTGAGTTTGAAACAAAAATTTTCTTTTACTAATCATGTAAGAAAATAAGAATTGATACAATTGATACATAAATAAACGAACCAGCATTGATTTTTCTAAAAAGGAAAAATTCACTCTCTCAATTTTAGTTATAACACAAATTATGAGTTTATATAAATTCCATGTCATAAATTACAAATATCTAATTGGATCTCTAAATTTTGATAGATCATAATATGTTCTGTCCATAATAAAACTGGAATGAGAACAAAGTGGGACAGACTATTTATAAACAGCTATGCTTATATTTGCGTAATATTTGTATTTGCATATCGTTTAGAGGTGTTGTGATATATCTCATATATTATTGTATGAAGTTATCAAAAGAACTGTGTTTTTTTTTTCTTTTTTCTTGATGTCGCAACTATTGCAGCTTGACTTGATTCAAATTTGCTTTAGCTTCCGGTACCAGTGAGGTCTTTCATTGATAATATTATATAATAAGATTGTGGTGGGGGTGGGAGGTTGGAACATACTTGAATCACTAAAAAGATGATAACAAGTATTTATGTGAATAATGAGTTCAGTTGAAATAACAAGTATTTATGTGAATAATGCGTTCAGTCGAAGTAATGGTACAAATTCATTACAGGCAAAGTATTGTTTTACATGAAGCGAGTTGCGATCATGAGTTTAGTTGAAATAATGGCACAAATTCATTGTAGGCAAAGTACCCTGCCCAGCGTTTTCATTAAAAAATGTTGAAATATGCTCATGGGTGTTTTGGTGATCTAGTTGCCTAATTAATTTGTCTTCGTATGAAGTGCAGTGCACAATAAATATGAGAAAGTGTTTCTAAAACTGCTAATCTTGAAATTATTTTCTGAGATTGTTCTGTTCATTAATGTACATTTCTTATACATAGACTCGCTGAACTGTCTTGGGTTGTTATCTGTGTGATATGTGGTGCTTCCCCTTAAATTTATTTTATGTTGAGATATCTTTAACTTGAAATTTTAGGTGTTTACTTCTCTGGTTTTCACGGTATTCCATGTACATATGTGCTTCCTTCTGTTGCAACAGCAGCATACAACACAATGGGCTACGCACCAAATGGGACTGGAGTGAAGTTTCAGAATAACAAGGTTTCATCTGTTTCCTTAATGCTTAACCTGAACTGCATTCCCTGCATTTCTGCTATTTTTTCTACATAGTTGACTTAGTTTTGGGAAAACATTAACCTATTGCAGTTTGCTGTTAGTTGATTGTTATTGATAGAAGGCATTTTGGTATTTTCAGGAGGATCATACAAACTCAGTGACAATTGGTGTTGCAGATGAACATATTGGGCTAGTTGTTGGTCGCGGTGGAAGGAACATCTTGGAAATCAGTCAGGTATAGTGGAGTTACACCTAGACAGTTTGTCAAAAACATATCAATGAAATTGATCTCCACCAGTCGTTACAAGACTTCTGAATAATCTATATGAAAAAAATTATAATGACATCAATTGTCCTTATTTCTCTCTAACTTTTAGTTTAATATAATTAGCCATCTCTCTTAAGAATCAGAGGACTTATGGGCTTTTTCCTCTCTGGCTTCATTTTCTTTTCCTTGCTTTGCTAAGATAGTCTTGCGATTCATGGTATTGCCGTGGAGATTGTAGAAAAGATTCAGTATATCAAACTCCACCCTTGGTGCAGGGATTTGGTCATGTTATTTAAGCACTGAAATGTGGAACTTTGATTTGACAGGTTAGTGGGGCGAGGATAAAAATATCCGATAGAGGTGATTTCCTGTCCGGAACCACCGATAGGTATGAATCCAGATCCTAGGCTTGTAAATCTGCAGAACACAAATATGATGCGACTTTGCCAGGTGACGGAAACTTTTAACACAACTCTCTTTCATCTTGATTGGCAGGAAAGTGACAATCACCGGGTCACAGAGATCTGTCCGTGCTGCTGAGGGCATGATCATGCAGAAGGTGGCTTACGCGTCTCAGAGGGGAACAGATTAGTTTTCAAGTTTTTTTCAGATATTTTCATTTCTTTGTACCTTGAAATTCCCTTGCATAACCACAAATTTGGAAGCCGTGCACTTAAAGTTCCTGAAAGATAAGTATTAAACAACTCAAAAGCAAGCTGTGATGAAGCGCAAGACGAAGGAGACAGACAAAGAGGGAGTGAAGAAGAGAGCTTGCCATGGGACATTGTTCACATAGGACAAGCGTGTTTGTGGGAAAAGAAATTGGACTAGGGTTCTCAAGTTATCGAACGTTAGGATTAACCTTTTGTCATTTCTTGATACGGTTGTAACTTCTCTTTTCTTTTTGCCCTTTCGAGACGGATCCCTTTACATAAATTTGGAGAGTTACTGTTGAAACACTCGTTGATTTTGAAGATCTGCAACTAATAATCTCCAGCCAACTATATTGTCAAAGGTCATGTTCTCGTCCAAACAAGGTAGTATAGATGTGGAAAAAGCCTAATCTCAGTTTAGTTTAACTTGAAGTCAATCAATTAATTCGACCTACAAGTCTAATTTGATCGGATTTAGGTATTTGTTAACGGGATTGTCTCAATAAGATTTTCACTAAATGTTATTATTATTGTTACTGTTATTGTTGTCGTCGTTTATATTAACCACATGTATTAGATGTTCGTAAAGATAGTAATTGATTATATTGGACCGAATTTTTTTTAATTCAAACTCAATTCAAAAGGTTAGGTGGTCCAAAATTCGCGACCTTGTTTTGATGTTTTGGTGAATCTATTCGGGCTAGGTTAGACTTCCCAATTCCGACCCAATTTGTCATTCCTATTCAAAAGATATTGTTGATTCAAAAATAAAAGATAACGATAGGTTGAATCGGGGGAAATCATGAAGATGATTTTCAAAGTCATTGGTAATTATATATAGTCAATCTTATTATAAATAATAAAAATAATTTTTTATTTAATAACAGCTTTGTTGCTGATAGGCATCATAATTTATTTTACGTATGTATTACTTTAGCTTACTAGACAGAAGCTACATTTTGGAGGTAAGTTGCTGTTGGGTGTGTAAAACAAGCTGCTTTCTCTGGATTTTCCCTGCAGCTGACTTTGGAATGGAACTGATGAAGCCCACTCTTCTTACTTTCTTGTACGGAGAAACCTGAGATACACAAAAATTTCAGAATCCAGATTAGATGAAAGTTAAATCGAAGCAAATGAAGAGAAGAGGAGCACCTGACAGGCGACAAATTGTATAACTTGCACTTCAGTGAGTTTAGATCCTGGTGCTTTCACCACGTACGCCATTGGTATCTGCCCTGTTTCTTCGTCTTCCACACTGCAAAATCTATTCGTTTCAGAAACAGAGAGAACAGAGTCATAATAGCAGAGATGTGGAGGTGAGTGATTTTTTACGGTATAACAGCTGCATCAAGTACTTGTGGATGACTCAGAAGTATGGCTTCAAGTTCTGCTGGAGCAACCTGTAACAAAGTTCCTGACTCTTGATTTTATCAGTAGATTCAGTACTACATGATTTGCAGTTTTAGTTCACGAGTTCTTCACGGAAAACTGGATAGAATGTGTGAAAGAAGGTGCAAAATTGTTGAGGGACCGTACCTGGAATCCATTGTACTTGATAAGCTCTTTCATTCTGTCAATAATATGAAGAAATCCATCTTCATCAAAGAAGCCCAGATCACCAGATCTTAGCCAGCCTTCAGAATCAAGTGTTGATTCAGTTGCTTCTTCATTTTCCAAGTACTCTTTCATAACAGTAGGACTTTTAATCCACAGTTCTCCATTTTCACAGGGTGGCAAAGCCAATCCAGTTTCAATATCTGCCACTTTAGCACAAAAACCTGGCAACAGCATTCCACAAGAAGCAGGATGAGCTTCAGCTTGCAGATTTGACACGAAAAAGGCAGTTGATCCGGACGTTTCCGTTAACCCGTATCCTGGTCTGAGCTCCACCCAAGGAAAACTCTCCCTGAACTCCTCAGCCAACTTCTTGCTCAATGGAGCAGCTCCAGAGCCAACCCTCCTTAACGAAGACAAGTTGCAATTCAACTTCCCAGCACATTTCACTAGTCCAAGTATCACTGGAGGCACTGCAGGTATGTGATTAACCTGATACATTTCAATTGCATTAAGCATAGCCTGAAAGTCAAATTTTTGCATGATCACAGAAGTTACACCTGCTGTGAACAGTCCTAACCCGAAAAACGTAAGTCCATACACATGGAACATAGGAATGAAGCACAAGAACACATCTTCCTGAGACGAGGTTGCATGAACTAACCACTTGAGTATGGTTATGTTTGCTATAATATTTGCATGCGTTAGTATCACACCTTTACTTGCTCCTGCGGTACCTGAAGAGTAAAGTATAGCTCCAATGTCGGATTGAGTCAACTGGGTCTCCGGCAATTCAAGTGGAGGATTACAGGATTCGATCAACTTCTCAACGCATAAAACATCCTCGTTAGATGTCCGAGTAGTTAGCAGAACTTGGATTCCAATTCCTGCCAACTTGTGCTGCTCTTCGGGTGCTATGATGAGAAGTTTAGGATTGGACTCACGCAATTGTTTGTCTATTTCTGACTCGGTGCTAACTGGGTTCGCCGGACTCAGGATTGCACCTATAGCAAATATGGAGAGGCAGATGATCGGGTACAAAATCGAGTTTGGTGATAAAACGAACACTACATCACCTTTCCTGACACCAAGAACATGGTACAACACTGAAGCGAGAGTGTGAACCGATCGACGGAGTTCTGAGTACGTGATAACTTGGTTAGTCGCCGAGTCAACGAGTGCAACTCTCGACTGATCATCGGCGTAGCAGAAATGGGACAGCACGTATTCTGCTATGTTTAGCTCGTGCTTGTCAGGGATCTGGAATTTGTCACCTAGTTGTAGCAGCGAATGGTAAATCCCAGTGCATGAATCAAACCCACTGTTCTTATGGAATGTTGGTGGAAATTCAACAGCGTTTTGCTCCTCCACCGCGGTGACCGTGGCGGTGGCGCATGGCGATGATGATTCTTCGACTGTCATATTTGATATTTTCATACAAATTCAACAAACCTCGAAATATGAGATTACTTAATTACGTCCTAAGAATAAGTCGACGATCCAAAAGTCTACCCACCAGACATATATAAGTTGAAAAGACATACAGCTGTAGTCTGAATTTAAAAGTTTTATTTTTTAATTTATAGAAAAAACCTTTTTCTCAGTTAAAAATAAAAATATCAGGAAAGCTTTTTTTCTATACGACTTTTTTAAGAAATCAGTTGAATATTTATTTATTATTTAAAAAAGATTTTTAAAAAAGAACTTAATATAATATATTGTTTGACAACATAAAAAAAA
>JAOQMP010000003.1:35544168-35558360 GCA_027563575.1 Erythroxylum pedicellare
GGCCAGTCCAGAATAGCTTGAACCTTGCTCATATCCACGCCTACACCTGCAGCGGATATAGTATGGCCCAAATATGCTGTGTAGATGCAAAACAACACTTAGAACGCTTCAAGTGAAGTTTGTGAGCACGCAATAAAGAAAAGACCTTTCTCATGTGGACCAAATGGTCCTTTCAAGTCATATGTAAATCAAAATATCATCAAAGAAAACCAAGACAAAATGCCGTAGAAGCTCATGGAATACCTCAATCATCCAAGCCTAAAAAGTGGATGGTGCACTAGTAAGGCCAAAGGGCATAACAAGGAACTCAAAATGCCCATGTTGTGTACCAAAAGTGGTCTTCTCTACATCAACAGGAGACGTGTGAACTTGATAATAACCCGATTTGAGATCTAACTTAGTGAAGTAACGGGCACTATGCAACTCATCTAATAGTTCATCCACCACCTTTACTGTTTTAGAATTTAATTCACAGTAATCAATACAAAGCCGCCAAGAGCCATCTTGTTTGGGAACCAACAAGATTGGAGAAGAAAATGGGGATTTATTGGGCCAAATAAACCCTTGTTGGAGCATTTGGTTGCATTGTCTGTCAATCTCATTTTTTTGTCGATGGGGGCATTGGTATGGACGGACAACTACAGGGGTTGTCCAGGCAACAAACAGATGTGGTGGTCACATCCCCTTATGGGTGGTAAACCGATTGGCTCTTGGAACAAGTCCCCAAATTCAATTAAAAGGCCTTCTAACATCTAATCTTCTGAGTTGACCGTAACCATCGTGTGTAAGACATGATCACAAGGTCAGTGCTGTCCCTGAAATAAAATAGGTGTCCCTTCCACCGAAAAAGTCATGGTAAATGCAACAAAATCCCACAATATAGGACCTAATGTTTCCAGCCATTTAACACCCAAAATCATGTCAAATCCACCCAAAGGAATCACATAAAAATCTACAGAAAAGTTATGGCCAGCAATAGAAAACGATACCTGTCTACAAACTCCCAAACTCCGAACTCTCTCTCCATTGGCAATGGAGACTTTTGTGTTTGGCAACGAATGAACACAAGGTGTTAACCTTTGAGTTGTTTTTGAGCTTAAAAAGTTGTGAATACTACCTGAATCAATCAAGCCAAGTACCGGTTGCCCTTTTATGATAGCTTGCAACTGCATAGTTCTGCCATGCGGGTGTCCATTAATGGCGTTTAAGGAAATTTGAGGGGTAGTATCTACGTTGTCTTCAAGTGGATCATCATTTGTATCTTCTAACTCCAACCAGACAAGTCGTTTACATTGGTGAGTAGCTGAATATGGTTCATCACAACTATAACACAGCCCTTTTGATCTCCTCTCTGTCATCTTTGCTCGTGTCAACCGCTTAAAAAAAGGAGCTTTATTGCTTGATGATTTATCAATTGTTGTAGACGACACATTGGAACTCCTTGGTGGCATAATCACCAAACTACTAGAGCTTATTCGAGGAGACTACCATGTCGTCCTTCGGGTACTTGTGACTTTTTGCAGCCGAAGCTTCTATTCATAAGCTCTAGCCAAGCTCATAACAGCTGCTAAATCTGGTGGTTTAAGCAATTGAACATCCAATCCTGCCATAAACAATCCGAAGTGCAAACTTTCCAAAATGAGCTCATCAGCTCTATCTCGCTTTTCTTGGAACTAACGTTGATAGAGTTCAACAGTTCCAGTTTGTCGAAGAGTAACCAATTCACCCACTGGATTACTACTTTCAGGTGGTCCAAACCTTTGGAAGCAACTTCTCTGAAATTCTGTCCAAGTCCTTGATTTTTTTGCCCTCTTCAACTGATAAAACCATAATTGTGCTTCTCCTAAGAGATGAAAACCTGCTAGTCCCACCTTTTCTGACTCAAGTGTATTTTGATTCTCAAAGAATTGCTCATAGCGGTGAGCCCAGATTAAGGGGTCTTCCGTGCCATCATATGTCGGAAAATCTAATTTTGCGCACCTAGGTACTGTGGGTTGATGGTTTCTAGTTTGTGGAACAAGCTGTATAGGGCCTTCCTTGGTAGCAATGGCAGTTGGTCGATCTGTTGTTGGGATAGCCACATTGCTCTCTTCGCTTCCATTGATGGTGTTTAGTTGCTCTTGAAGAATTTGAGCAATTTTCTCCCCAAGACGCTGTCCCATGGCTGAAAGCTTGGAGTCGGTAAGGGCTCGTTCTTCTTGCAAAAGGTCTCTGATTTCGTCGGCCATTGTGTTTGGCTCTAATACCAAATTGTTATGGTCCCGTGTTTAGGATCGAGTCACAGGGAGATTATGCGATTTTTTTGGTCGACCTATCTTGAGTAGAAATTCAGCTCTTCAAAGGGAGGCTGATACCTTAGAGTTCGATAGTAAAGAGAGAACTCTGATCTCTTGTTTTGATTAAATTCTGACTTAACTTTTATTAATTCTAATTACCTTTAAGTAGGCAAGTCTCCTTACAATAATAAAATTCCTACTTTAGGCAAGTTTCCTACTTTAGGTAGGTTTCCTTATGATAATAGGATTCCTACCGATACTATGATTCCTACTTTATTAGGTTCCTAATAAAGAAATAACTATAAAACAGCTATAGTAAACTATCTAACAAAAACAATAAAAATAAGAGATCCAAATTAATGTTTTTTCCTTTCGTATGTTTTCCCCAAGAATGCGCCCTCAACATTACCCCCTTCTTCCGGAAAGAGCTTGTCCCCAAGCTCGAATGATGGATAGGCTTGCTGGAAATGGTCGACAGGTTCCCATGTAGCATCTGATTCAGGTAACCCTGCCCAACAAACAAGAAGTTCCTTTATGTCACGGTTAACTCGAGCACGAATAATAGCCGCAAGAAGAGGAACAATTTTGCCATCTTTGGTGGGAGGTAATTCAGTAATCTGAGGCAGCTTCTCACCCTTAAATGCTTTCAACAAGGAGACATGAAAACCATTGTGTATGCGGCTGTTGCGAGGCAAATCTAGTTCATATGCTACCTGTCCAATTCTCTGTAGAATTGGGAATGGTCCAAAAACCACAAAGATAGCTTAGAGTGAATAAGCAGTCGGATAGATTACTGTCTATATGGGTGTAAACGAAGCCAAACAAGGTCTCCAGTAGCAAATTCAACATCACGGTGACCTTTGTCATAGTGTTCATTCATTGCTGGGCTTGAAGTAGGCGGTTCTGAATATCTCCCAAGACCTTGCCTCTATCCACCAAAGCAATTTCCACAGCTTCAACTCGAGTGCAACCTTGTGTATAAGAAAGCAACCGAGGTGGCGCACGACCATAGACAACTTGAAACGGTGGGGGTTCGAATGGCCAAATGGAAGGAAGTGTTGTAACAGTACTCAGCCCAAGGAACCCAAGCAACCTATTTGCGAGGATAATCTCCCATGAAACAATGAAGATACATCTCTACCGTACGATTGACCACTTCTGTTTGTCCATCCGTCTGGGATGATAAGCTGAAGAGAACTGAAGCTTAGAACCATGAAGGCGGCATAATTCCTTCCAAAAAGTGTTAGTAAAGACCACATCTTTGTCACAAGTAATGGTTTCCGGGACCCCATGTAACAGAACAATATGCTCAAAGAAGACTTGAGCTACGCGAATAGCCGTGTAAGGGTGACCCAAAGGAATAAAATGAGCATATTTTGAAAATCTATCAACCACAACAAGCAAAACTGATTTGCCCCAAGATTTGGGCAAGTTGTCAATAAAATCCATTGAAACAACAGCCCAAACTTGAGTTGGCAATTGCAAGGGTTGGAGCAGTCCAGTCGGACTGGCACACTAGACAAGTACCCACATACGAGGCAATATCACTCTTCATATTTTTCCAATAAAATCCTGTCAAATTCAGTGTAGTGTTTTCTGCACTCCCTCATGCGCACTATCATAGTGGGAGGACAGAATAGGGGAAATTATGGAAGAACTAAGGAGAACAAAGATTCGGCCCTTAAACAAAAGTAGCCCATCAAGAAGTTGCCATTCTGAACCAACGTCCCCATTTTCAACTCTTGCGCACAATTGTTTGAGTTCCTCGGAGCTCTCCAGCTCTTCCTGAATGGATTCCACTAAAGCACTTCGAGGACAACTAATAGCAAACAATGAAGGGTCTTGAATGGTTCTACGAGATAATGCATCTACTGCTGCATTGAGTCGACCTGCTCGATATTCTACTGTGAAATCATAACCTAAGAGCTTAGTAAGCCAATGTTACTGAGGAGGAGTGATAAGCCGTTGGTCCAATAGATACTTCAAGCTATAGTGGTCTGTCTGGGTAAGGAAAGATCGTCCCCACAAATAAGGACGCCAATGTTTTACTGCTTTAGCCAACCCAATCAATTCTCTTTCATAAGCGGCTAACTTCTGATGTCTTAGAGCCAATTGTTGACTGAAAAACACGACCGAATGACCCTCTTGTTGCAAAACAGCTCCAATACCACCTCCTGAAGCATCACATTCAACAATAAAGTCTTTTGTAAAATCTGGTAATTGAAATACTGGAGCAACAGATAATATGTGTTTCAACTTGTCAAATGCATCCAAGGCTGCCTCACTCCATTGGAAAGAATTTTTTTAAGCATAGAAGTTAATGGAGCAACCAACTCTCCATGATCACGGATAAATTTGCAATAATAACCCGTCAAGCCCAAAAATCCACATAGTGAAGTGATAGACTGAGGTTGAGGCCAGTCCAGAATAGTTTGAACCTTGCTCATATCCACGTCTACACCTACAGCGGATATAGTATGGCCCAAATATGCAACTTGTGTAGATGCAAAATAACACTTAGAACGCTTCAAGTAAAGCTTGTGAGCACGCAATAAAGTAAAGACCTTTCTCATGTGGACCAAATGGTCCTCCCAAGTCATACTGTAAATCAAAATGTCATCAAAGAAAACCAAGACAAAATGCCGTAGAAGCTGATGGACTACCTCATTCATCAAGGCCTAAAAAGTGGATGGAGTATTAGTAAGGCCAAAGGGCATAACAAGGAACTCAAAATACCCATGGTGTGTACGAAAAGCGGTCTTCTCTACATCAACAGGATACATGCGAACTTGATAATAACCCGATTTGAGATCCAACTTAGTGAAGTAACGGGCACTATGCAACTCATCTAATAGTTCATCCACCACCGGAATAGGAAACTTGTCCTTTACTATTTTGGTATTTAATTCACGGTAATCAATACAAAGTAGCCAAGACCCATCTTGTTTGGGAACCAGCAAGACTAGAGAAGAAAATGGGGATTTACTGGGCCGAATAAATCCTTGTTGGAGCATTTGGTTGCATTGTCTTTCAATCTCGTCTTTTTGTCTATGGGGGTATCGGTATGGACGAACAACTATAGGGGCTGTCCTAGGCAGCAAACAGATGCGGTGGTCACATTCCCTTATGGGTGGTAAACCGATTGGCACTTGGAACAAGTCCCCAAATTCAATTAAAAGGCCTTTTAACATCTGATCTTCTAAGTTGACCGTAACCATCGTGTGTAAGACATGATCACAAGGTTAGTGCTGTCCCTAAAATAAAATAGGTGCCCCTTCCACCAAAAAAGTCATGGTAAATGCAGCAAAATCCCACAACATAGGACCTAATGTTTCCAGCCATTTAACAGCCAAAACCATGTCAAATCCACCCAAAGGGATCACATAAAAATCTGCAGAGAAGTTATGGCCAGCAATAGAAAACGATACCTGTCTACAAACTCCCAAACTCCGAACTCTCTCTCCATTGGCAATGGAGACTTTTGTGATTGGCAAAGAATGAACACAAAGTGTTAAACTTTGATCTACTTTTGAGCTTAAAAAGTTGTGAGTACTACCTGAATCAATCAAGCCAAGTACCGGTGCATTGGTGAGTAGCTGAATATGGTTCATCACAATTATAACACAGCCCTTTTGATCTCCTCTCTGCCATCTCTGCTCGTGTCAACCGCTTAAAAAAAGGAGCTTGATTGCTTGATGATTTATCAATCGTTGTAGATGACAGATTGGAACTCCTTGGTGGCATAATCACCGAACTACTAGAGCTTATTCGAGGAGACTGCCATGTCTTCCTTCGGGTACTAGTGACTTTTTACAGCTGAAGCTTCTGTTCATAAGCTCTAGCCAAGCTCATAGCAGCTGCTAAATCCAGTGGTTTAAGCAATTGAACATCCAATCTAATGGAATCATCCAATCCCGTCATAAACAATCCCACGTGCAAACTTTCCAAAATGAGCTCATCAGCTCTAGCTAGCTTTTCTTGGAACTGAAGTTGATAGAGTTCAACAGTTCCAATTTGTCAAAAAGTGACCAATTCGCCCACTGGATTACTACTTTCAGGTGGTCTAAGTCCTCGATTTTTTTGCCCTCTTCAATTGATAAAACCATAATTGTGCTTCTCTTAAGAGATGAAAACCCGCTAGTCCCACCTTTTTTGACTCAAGTGTATTATGATTCTCAAAGAATTGCTCACAGCGGTGAGCCCAGATTAAGGGGTCTTCCGTGCCATCATATGTTAGCAAATCCAATTTTGCATACCTAGGTACTGTGGGTTGATGGTTTCTGGTTTGTGGAACAGGCTGTATAGGGCCTTCCTTGGTAGCAACAGCAGCTGGTTAGTCTGTCGTTGGGATAGCGACATTGCTCTCTTCGCTTCCATTGATAGTGTTTTTGTTGATATTGAGTCCTATGCCAGATAGTTGTTCTTGAAGAATCTGTGCAATTTTCTCCCTAAGACGTTGTTCCATGGCTGAAAGCTTGGAGTCGGTAAGGGCTTGTTCTTCTTGCAAAAGGTCTTTGATTTCGATGCCCATCGTGTTTGGCTCTGATACCAAATTGTTATGGTCCCGTGTTTGGGATCGAGTCACAGGACGATTATGCGGTTTTTTTGGTCGACCTATCTTGAGTAGAAATTCAGCTCTTCAAAGGGAGGTTGATACCTTAGAGTTCGATAGTAAAGAGAGAAATATGATCTCTTGTTTTGATTAAATTCTAACTTACCTTTTATTAATTCTAATTGCCTTTAAATAGGCAAGTCTCCTTACAATAATAGAATTCCTACTTTAGGCAAGTTTCCTACTTTAGGTAGGTTTCCTTACGATAATAGGATTCCTACCGATACTATGATTCCTACTTTATTAGGTTCCTAATAAAGAAATAACTATAAACAGTTATAGTAAATTATCTAACAAAAGCAATAAAAATAAGATATCCAAATTAATGTTTTTTCCTTTCATATGTTTTCCCTAAGAATGCGTCCACAACAAAATCATCAGCGATAAGCAATGTCATTTGGCAGTGGTTAATTTCACCTGAATGGTCAAAACTCTTTAAATCATTAGCGATAAGCAATGTCCAACTTAGTTTCACAGAATAATGGCCACAAAAGCAACTATCACAAACTGATAATAAGCGCTTGCAACTATGAATTTGACTTAAATTATATGGTTTTCTAAGGAATGTGATATATAGATAAGGAAAATATTCTATAACATACCATTATCAATATATATATATATAGTTACACACATGTGAACTAGAGTTTATAACATGTTTGTGGTGGTAATATATGTTTGTAGCTTTCCTTATCTTTGTAGAGAAGTCAAATCACGCAATTTCACTGTCTAACACATAAACTTAAAAGTAAATTTATTGAGGGTAGAGAAATACGTAAAAGAAGTATCAGGATGCTAATCTAAGAGAGTTGCAATAAATCATCAACTACATAACACGATCGATCTCCAAATCCTACTCTCTGAGATCAATTTTTAAATGTCAGTTTGAAGATCAAACCTTATCATGAAAAAGCATCTAAAATATAAAAACCTTAAAAGCAGTTATAAATGGAAACGGATACATAAAGACCTCAACAGCAGTTATAATGAACGTTTGGAATGTTGATTGCACTACTATCATAATGGAGTATCAATTGCAAGACCTCAATATGTAATGAAGCATCACATGACAAATCTTACACATGGAACCTTAGTCTTCAATGATGTATCTCGTTAGTAATAAAATGACAGCATTGTGCTCCCATCTCTCACATGAAAAGTGTCTAGATTAAGGGCAAGAAAGAACTATTGATGAGGAGAAGATAGGTTACGGGAGGTGATGCTAAAGGAAAACTGATCTAACATCAAAAAGTTGATGAGTTGAGGAGATCTTTTAAGAGATTGATCTGCTTATACAACCATCTGCTGGCTTAATCCGACTATCAACATGATTTGAGATTTTGATTCCATATTTTCCAATTTCCTTTGGAGGCAATGCTCTTTGTATACTTCCAAATTTGCACATCATCTTTGTTCCAGTCTCTTTCTTCACTGCAGGATTTTTATTAATTTTCCCCTATAAAGAATATCTATTGTGATATTATGTTTCATATGTGGTCATCTCTTTTCCTATCAATCAAGAAAAATACTGATTTGAATTCATTGTTGAACTCTGGAGATATGATTCTGTTCAAAATTACCCGCATCTATAACTAGTAAAGTTTCAATGCAAAATTAGTAGCAGAGTTGCATTCTTGTCTGCATGACTTGTCGTGATACAAATTCAAATATAGGGTAAAACAGTGATTTAACTACATTCAAATACTAAGCATTACCAGTAAATTACAGACCTGCTCAGCATGGTTCACTCCGTCATGAACGGCCATCAATTCTTCCATAGCATCTTCTCTTGGAATAACAGCAAGTTGGTAATCATTCCACTCCTCCTCAACGAACGGAGCATAACGATTCCCACTAGGGGGCCCTATGTTGTTCTTGTGAAACACTCTACACAGCACATAGGAATCATTCTTCATCCAAACAAAACGAAATAATGTCAATAAGGTGGTTGCGGTAAACGGCAAAACATTGATTTTTTATTATATTACAGAAAATAGCAATTATAACAAATTTCACAAGACACATGCACTTGCATTAAATTAGAAAAGTCTCACAATGGTCACAATGCTATTTTCATATATAAAGCATAATACTAGATTTTTCTTATTGTTGTAAAACAAGCAGTATAAGCAATAGCCTACAAGTTGTTAAAGTACTTTAAATGTTTTGTGTATCCATTTGAACAAACAGAAACCTGAAATGTAAGAGTCCTCAAATATTGTTGCAAAAGCCTCACCTGTGAGGTTCTGAGTCTGTCCAATTCTTCATCGACAAGACGGTACTCATGCATAACCCAATTGGTGCGTTGCCCACCAGGTGCACGCCCACTATGAAACACGAGTGTTTTCTTCATTGCTATGACTTGTGAACCCCCTCTAACCTCCCTGTCCTTGCCAGTAGCTTTCCAGTAACCCCTCCCTGTTGCCCTATTCATTCGTGCTCCATTTCCATATTTTTTGTCCAATGCACCAAAGAAGTACCATTCTTGGTCTCTGGTTTTCAACCGTGACTTATCTAAAACAAGCACCCCAACATGAAAACCTTGTCAAGAAACACACATAAATGGCTAATGTCCCATGGAAAGGGGAATTACAATCTGGAAACCCATCCACAGCTAAAGCAAAACAAGAAATGCGAAAAAGGGCACAAAGAAGACCAACAAAAGGACCTAAGCAGCCATAACCAACCACATTACGCATAACACAAATAGAAAAGAGAATTTGAACTCGAGGCACGTCCAAATATAGACCAAACACTCACACACATAAACACTTGATTACTCCTTCACATACAGACATAAATTAGATTCCAGATAGATAGCATAAGAGAAAACACTACATATTTCAACATAAACAAACACGAAAAAGCTTTCTTATCAATTTCCTTAATATATCCAAACCAAACATACGCAAATGTCTAAATGTTGCACAGAACAAACGAATAAAAGATAAGGACTAAGATAATCGATGAAATGGGTAAGATTTGATAAGGGTGACCTGATAAGTCCCAAGGTTCGTTCTTGTAGATGTCGACTTCTGCAATACAATCAAAACGAACAGGTTTGTTAGAAACCTTCCGTTTCAAGTAATAGCTCACAAGCTCCTCGTCGGTGGGGTGGAATCGAAACCCAGGTGCCAAAGCCGCCGTAGTTGGTTTTGCTGCCGTTGGAGAGGGTGGTGCTGGGGTGGTCGAAGCAGTGGTCATCGCCGCCATGCTCGGCGGAGCAGAGGGCGTTTCAGAACCCATAAAAGCAGGACAAAACAGAGCTTGTCTGGATGTGACTAAGCGTGGGCTTTCTAGGGTTTGCAGACAAAAAAGATAAGGTTCTCAAATTGATTGACAATGAAGAAACATGTGGATGCCTTAGATGGCAAGCAATTTGGTTCTCACTTCTTGGGACGTTACAGACTGAAATTTTTGACTCCAACCCGTCACATATATATATATATATATGTTTTCTGAATTTTTAAGGATTTTCCATTTTTGGGTTTTTCGTTTGGTGTTTATCCATTCCTTTTGAAGAGGCTGGTGGGTGTAGGAGAGTGTGAATATCGAAGTGAGAACAGTGAAAGTGTGTGTGAGTTAAATGGTAAGACATTGAAGAGACCAATTAACAATACGGATCCTGGTTGTGTTTGTTAGATTACGCTTTGCCCAGCGGTTCACGTGAGTTCGGTACTACGGTAGGGTTCAGTTCCCGTTGAAGTGAAATGTGAATCACATGCTTCAAACACTGCAAGATCAAAGTTTCAATCTGGTCTCCGAAGTTTGTAACTATGAGACTGAGGTAAGCGTCTTTTTTTTTATAAAACGAAAAATTACAAATTAACCCGTAAGAATACTCTATGATATATTCTCCTGCAGGATAATATGACACCTTATCGGTGGATTTATAAAATATGTGACGCTAACATTAAAATAACTGGCATAATTGGCCAATCAATCAGTATATTTATCACCCTTTTGGTAGATATGCCGATGAACAACAGTTTAATTCCTTACAAAAAGTTCATGAATGTCTTGAATGGGATTGAGCATCTTTACTAGTTAAGGGTAAAATTGCATATTATACTTTTTTAAATCTTGCGTCTTAGCGAGATTTTTACCGAGTATAAAATTTTATATATTTTACTAAAATAATACGAGGGATGAGTATTGTTTGGCCATTGCATAAAAAAAGGGAAGTTAATCATAAGTTTGCATGATATGGTGAAAATGTTGAAGAAAGTTTGAAAAGAATGGTTATTGCATAAGAGGCATTTAATTATTGCTTTTTCCTATTTTTGTCCTCATTAAATGTCAAAATGATTACAAAGTGACAAGTAAGCTTAAGACAAATGTAAGGCAAGGAAAGTCATCATTATTTCTTTGGAATATGGTTTTATGAATAAATTATATTTTTAAAATTTAAATTTTGTAATATAATTAAAAGTTTTATGTACAAAATTTTAATTTATTATAAATATAACTCACATATTAAATTGTCACATAATTACTTTTTAATTAAATTAGTAATATTTTTGTATAATTTACCGAAGAAATTTCTAATTACAAGTTGACAGAATTTAATTACAATACTTATTAACAGTTCCGCTAAAATCCAAATTCCAAGTAATTTGTGTAATCAGACTGAAATAAAAGAGAGAGCATTGTTTGGAGTGTGAGGCAAGAAAAGGCAAGTGGATCAGATCTTTTGTTTCGATTATGAAATTTCTATTATGTTTCATTAAATCTTATTCACATATTTATATGAACCCCATATAAATGTATAAATGAGATTTAATGAAACATGATTGGAACATATGATTTGATGTAAAAGGTAAGTGAAGTTATAAAATTTAACACAAAAGAAAATTTTTTATAGACTTATTGTAATTTTATTTACATAATTATTTATCGTGTTAGTTTCACCTATTTTTTCTGTAACTTGCATTATTTTTATATTGTCTTATTTGCATATGGGTCTACTAGAAATAGCCTCTCTATTATATACGGGTAAGATTCCGTACTATCAGACCTCCCCATACATCACTTCATTGTAGGACTTCGGACTGAATATGATGATGATAAATAACTGAAGTTGCTTTTAGTAAAAGATTAATTCGTTTTATTAAAAATAAATTTTAATAATTTAAGTGAAAATTAATTATTTTAAATTTAATTTTAATTAAATCGGAAACCACCGAAATGTAATTGTTAATTATTAATTTTGTCTAAGAAAGAGTAAAGGTCACGTCTTGAGGGAATACTTGGCTTTTAAGGCAAGTAAGTGCTCGTGGGTCCTAACCCTAATTATATATAATATGGACCCAACAAGAAGTCCTGTGCCTTTAGGTTAAGTACCTTAGGCTTCGTCCGATGAGATGGTTAGGTCATTTCAGGTACAAGCTCCTGGATAAAGTTTTGTTTACGATGGAAATTCTACAATTGATAGTTTTAATATATAATAGATAAAATTCAAATTTTTATCTATTATATATTATTTATTCTATTTTATATTTTAAAAATGGATAAAATGGGTTGAGTCAAGTCAAATCAAGTTTTAGTATTTTGGGCTCAATCTGATCTCAAGTCAGACCCAGGCCCTGCAGAAAAGATTGGGTGGTCTAGACTTACCCAACATAGGCAGAAATTATTGGGCAGCCCAGCCCGGTCAGTTGCTATCCGCGCAACTCGTACAGTAAGAAAGTTGCTTTTAACTAGACTTGAGGGTCCTATGTGACGTAAGGTCAATATTTTCTTTTGTTTTTTTGTTTTTTTTTTATTAAAGGAAAACTGACGAAACAAATTATAAAACAAGTATGGGTAAATAGATCCCTGACATATCCTCTAATAGAATACTTTAGCATCCGATAGGTGTAGTATCAAAATATGTTATACCAATGTTAGAATGTTCAGCCTGGGTGACAAGTCGGTCAACATATTTGTTGCTCTCTCAATAGACATATTGATGAACAACATACTAGTTCCGGATGAACAATTCATATATGCCTGTTATAATGAGGTTGAGCACTATTGTGCGATTGGCAGAGGAAGAGATGATCTTATGCACCGCGAACGAATCACTTCCAATTCTATGCGGCGGAAACTTTGACTCCAACCGAGCGAGAGTTCTATAAAAACTTCCCAGAGTTTGGTAGACAACGGAGCTTACCATCCTAAATTCTGAGTAAATCCTCCAATCTAATTATTATCACTGTCTCGTATGATGCTGCTTGATCTAGTTGAGAATTTGGAGTGATTTTTTTCATCCCATTCTTCAACTATTGCGTTGGACTTGTTTCCCTCAATTTTTGTTTTTAAAATCATTAAACTATTGTTTTCAAAAACAAAAAAGCAACTGTAGTAGCTATTATTTAAACGTGCGCTTAGCAAATCTCCGAATTAACACAGAAACCTACAAATTATGTCAACCAGATATTTCACATTAAACGAGCCATGTACGATAGGTTCGATCAAAAGAGCATAAATAGGAAGATTCGAACACGTACCCTTTTGACCTTATATCTCCCAATTTACCAACTCAACCACCAAATCACCAAATTCTATCTAAAATGAATTGACTTGTTATAAACCATCCAAATCTCAACATTTATATCCCATTCCAAGGATTCCCTTAACAGACCACAACCAAACTCAATTTGTTAATACAAAAGGTTTTTACTTTAACAACTTTGAACTACTTTTTGTTTGTCCCATTTGTTTAATTTATAGAGTAAAATATCTATAAGTTTAATAATATAATAATTAAAAAATTCAGTCGGTTCAATTATAAAAATCTTAAATCATCTAATTTTTCAGTTCGATTTATTTTAATAACTCTTGTTGTTAAAATTGATTAATTAATTAACTAATTAGTTAAATTTTATTAATTAATAAGTTCTTATAAATTAATTATTTTTAATTAAAAATCTTTTTAAATTAAACTTCAAATTCTTCGATAAGTAAAATATTCTCTTTCGATCATATTTCAAATCGTTTAATTTTATTCACTCTTTAACCAGTTTTATAACAGTCTAATATCGATTGAATCTTTTAAATTTTAAACCTCTTGCCTCACCGGTTCAACTTCCAGTTCGATTTTTAAAACATTGTATGAAACCATTAATAATTTAATATAAGATTATATTATAAATTGATAATTTTATGTCAATATTATTAGGAAATTACAATAAAGGATTCTTGTTATTTCATCTTCACTCAAAAATATTTCTAATGAATATAAGTTAATTAATTTAGGTAGTATTGCTTTCTAATTGTTTTTTAATTCAAAACATTAATTTTAGTCTAATTTAAAGAGATAT
>JAOQMP010000003.1:35600288-35612637 GCA_027563575.1 Erythroxylum pedicellare
GTTCGTACGTCTTCTGAACGACTTTACAGAAAAAGCCATGTTATGTGTCGTCTAAACGGTGAACGCGTTTGAGATCACTTTCACTGACTTTTTCTTTCAATTCTTATCTTTTATGTGACATTTAAGTTCCAACTTTCTCTAAACAGAGGCAATGAATCCAAGCTTTTCTTGGCTCAGAGACAGAAATACACGTAGATTTATCACTAACCTCTCCGTGATGGGGACTTTTCCACTGTTATATGTTTTGTGTACCAATTTTGTTTTTTTTAATTTTAATCTTCAATTTTCGTGAGACCCACGTAAATAAAAGGTTGATATTAAAGAGAATAGAGTTGGTATATAAAAAATAAGACAGAGGATCTGATGAGCTCCATGCTACTCTTTTTTGTTTAAAACAAAACATCGGCAATTGTTATTTTTTAAATGCACACCGAATAAATTTTTAGATTGATGCAATAATTTATAAATCAAGTCAACTGATTATTTCACACTAGACAAGTCTTATATGATAGACTCAATTGAAAAAATATAGATAGAAAAATTCGAATACACTAGACAAGTCTTATATGATAGACTCAATCAAGAAAATATAGATAGAAAAATTCGAACACAGAATCTTTTACTCTCATCTTTCCACTTCACCGACTCAACCACCCATAAAATAGCTTTCATGTTACTCATTTCCTACTCTAAGCTGAGTTCACACCCTCGTGTGTTCTTAACATAATTTAGATTAGTTATTTGTTGTTTTCTAAGTATAATGCAATTTCCTATTTATTTATTTATTTATTGGTGGGTTTTATTAGATATTGGGACTATATTAATATTAATATTATGTTTTATACAATAGTTATGCATTTTCTATTGTTTGCTTTTACTCTTTTTACAATCTTTCAAGGGTTACTCTAAATTTTCATCAATTTTTTACTAGACTTTTCGGTCACGTAATAAAAAACTATTAAAAAATTTAATCAGCATAATTGTAAAAATCTTGTATTCGTTAATTTTTCTGTTCTGTTTTTAATTTTTCAATTTAATTTATATTAATAATCGTTATTGTTAAAAATCGAACAGTTGTAAATCAAAATTAATTAATTAATTTTCATTTAATAGCTTTTTATTAAATTTTAAAATTTTCGATGAACAAGGATAATCTTCTTCAGTCATATTTCAAAATTTTTAATTTTATTCAATCGTTAATCAATTTTATGGCAATCTAATATAAGTTGAACCTTTTAAACCTTAAATATTTTGTTTACTTCTGATCCGATTTTTAAAACATTGATAATAAACCATTTCCTCAATTTTAAAATTGAAGTCATTTTTTATTAGGAATGATAATATGAATTTTATTTAATTCAATATAATTTTTTAAAAAGTATAGATTAAATCCAATACATTGTTACCTCTCCTTCTTACTTCAAACAATTAGTAATGATTTTTTATGGATTCTTAAGAATATAAAAATGATGTGTGGGGTAAGGAGAAGAGTGAGAGGAACCAATCATGATAGTTTGCAACTTAAGATATCTCAAATGCAATAATACTTTTTAATTGGATAACACTACTGCTTACATATAAAGTGTGTTTTTTAGCATCATAGCTTAGTAGATTTGCTTTCCACACATAAGTTGTAGCCATGCTCAAAAGTCTTCAGTCCATGCAAGCATACACAACACAATAAAAAGAAATAAGATAAAGAGAGAATGACCAAAAAGCAAAGCTCAATTTGCATTTTAAAAATTGTTTTTTCAATTTATGCTTATATCAATAAATACCTTTTTGACTCAGGGAAGGAGATGATGATGGCTTAACCTAACAAATTGTTGTTACTTACTTCAAGCATTTGTTACTACCAAGTTGGTCTTTCCATTTTTTTTTTTTAATCTCCAATCTCTTTTAGATGAACTTAACTTTTATGTTTTCAATTCTTTACCAGGTGTGATAATAAGTCAGGTCAGACTCGAATCTAAACTAAACTTTTTTCATCGAATCAGAGCTAAATTAGCTTAAATATATTTTTTAATTATTAAATTAGGTTGGAGCAAATAACCTAAGCTCAGCCAAACTTCAAATTCAAAAATTAAAAAAAATTCAATTCTGACTAGAAATTCAAAATTCATTATTGAATTAGGTCAAACAAGGCTTCTCATTCTTACTCAAAACTTATTTTTGGAGTTTGATAATTAATATTAGAAAATGTAATATGGTTTTTACGTTAAATTTTGAGAAAAATAATAACAATTACTATATATAAGTAAAGGGATACAATTAAAATGGCGAATTCATAATAAACTAAGATACATTGAAACAAGTTTTTATATTTGATAATTAATATTAGGAAATGTAATATGGTTTTTACGTTAAATTTTGAGAAAAATATTAACAATTACTATATATAATTAAAGGGATACAATTAAAATGGCGAATTCATAATAAACTAAGATACATTGAAATAAGTTTTTATATAAAAACTTATAAAATTTAAAGTTTACGCATATGATAGAATATTATTATTATTATTGTGGTAAAAAAAAGTAAACCTCTCTTATAGTTTAAGAATTTTATTTTAAAAAAACTTTAAAAAAATAATGACATTTACATGTACTAAGAATATCATATCCGAATTATTTAATTAAATGTCACTAATACGTAACTCAACTCAACTCTTAAATCCAACTTGAATTAATTAAATTAAATTAAAATTAATAATTTAAAATAATTATAATAAATTACTATACACAAAAAATGCATATTTTTAACTATTCCCATTTTAATATCTCCATGGCCCCAAGAAAAGCACTTGTACCTTCTGCAATTTGCACATCACCATATGCAAAGTCTCAAGAACCACCCTTTGTATAGTTTTATCCATTGGAATCAACTTTGGGGTGGAAGCCTTGGGGACCTCTTCCAAAGATTCCAGAAGACAAAACCTCAAAGTAGTTTTATGATCCCACCAAAGAATTTAAAGCGGCCGTTTTTCTTGGAAGTTTCCCCTTTTCCACAGCCGATTTTATTGAAATTTTAACAATTTTTCGGTTCATTGGTTTGTTTTTATTATCTCTGCTTCGCATGGCCAAGAAATTTTCATGTGATCAGCTTTTATTTTTTATCAATTATGTCTTTATCTAACCATTAATGCCAAAAAAAGCTTAGGGTGGCAGAAAACTTGACACTCAAAAGGTGGAGTTGCCAACTGCAAGCGCTCCCACACCCTAGCCTGACATAATGGTGGGGGAGTAAATCATGGTTGGATCTCACTCAACTTCTTAGAAAGGCAACTTAATGTTCGATGCGCATAAAAAACCATCACATTGGATGAAAGTGTCACACTGCCGTTGTCGGGACTCAAACTGGAGACTCTTGATACTCAACAACGTTTCTAAGGACCAATTGAGCTACCCATGTGGGCAAGGGTGGAAGAAAGATAATATGTCTTATGCATGTCTTTGACTAGTGTGATGAAAAAAGTTTTAGTAAATTGATGCTACATAAATTTATTAATTTTCAATTTGAATTAATATCTTATGAGGAAATTTGAATTTGGTATAAAAAATTTTAAAAACAAGATCGGAAGTTAGACTAATAAGACAAGAGGTTAAAGGTTTAAAAGATTTAATCGGAGATTAGACCATCATAAAACTGACTAAAGATTGAATAAAATTAAAGAATTTAAAATATAATTTTCCTTACTCATCGAAGAATTTTAATTTTAATTCAAAAAATTGTTAAATAAAAATTTATTTATTTATTTTAGTTTATAAAAGTTATTAATTTATAATAATTGACTGATTAATTACTAAAATGATCAATTTTTAACAATAAGAGTTATTAAAATAAATCAAACAAAAAATTTGAAAACCAAATTAAAAAATTAGACAATTCAAAATTTTTACGATTGAATCGTCTGAGCCAGTTGAGTTTTTTAATCTTAAAAGTTGGAGACAATAAGCTTCACACAAATCATTGTGGTAACTAAAACTTTAGACAGCATGGAATTTTAATAAAGTGAATTGATGTAAAGTCACAATGATATATTATTTAGGGATAGCATTTTAATTTAGGTCGGGCTCAAAATTAATAGTCTGAACTGAGATTAATTAGGTTTTCATCTTAGAATGATTCAAATTAGTTAGGACTAAAATAATGTAATTTTATGATTAGAACTTACGAAAAATGGTGTCTTTTGACCAATGTTTTAAAAATTGGGTCAAAAGTTAAACCGATAAGACAAAAGATTTAAGTTTAAAATGTTTAATTGGTATTAAAAAGTCATAAAATCCTTTAAAGATTTAATAAAATTAAATAATTTGGAAAATAATTGAAGAAGATTATCCCTATTAGACGAAAATTTTAAAGTTTATTAAAAAAAGAGTCTGTTAAATAAAGATTAATCGATTTATTTTAGTTTATAAACATTTATTAGTTTACGAACATAACCATCAATTTATAAATTGATCGATTTTTAACAACAAAAATTGTTAAACTAAATTTAACTGAAAATTTAAAAACTAACCCGATGCAAAATTTTTACTATTAAACTGATTGAACCGATTCAGTTTTTAAAATATTACTTTTGACTCTAAAATCAAATAACAAATTCCATCTAATTGGTTTTTGATGCATTTTTTAACATAATATAAGATCAAGACCTCTAATTCTTGAAGCTCTTCAATACTTGAATGCATTATAACTTCATTTCATAACTTGTGAATTCAAGTGGGTAAGCAGAATCTGATGACTTATGGCATATTGTGAGAGGAAATCATAGAGTTGAAGACACAACTTGGGTGACATAACTAATGTCTTCTCTGAAGCAACATTATCATCTGTTTGACAATTACAGCTATTGAAAATGTGTAATACCCATTAATTATTAAGTCAATGTCCTCAATCATTGATCATCACTGTACACCTTCAGGTTGTTAATAATAGACATAAAAGAAATATTGCTTCTTTTTCTTTTTTTTCCCCCTTTTTGATGCAATTTTACAAAAGATAATATCTATACTTTATAGTGTAAAACTAGTTTAACCTGATTCGATATAAAGTCAATAAATTAAAATTGAATTAACTTATTTTTTAGGTTAGATTTGAATTTTAATATTGTTTTAACATAGTTTGCCAACACTAATTAATTAATTGAAGGACCTATTAATTAAAAAATAACATCATTTTAATTAATTATGTTAGAACGATGTCATTTTATTTTTAACTTAAATCCGATTCAATCCATTTTCATAATGACTTTAATGAGGTATAGTGTGCAAATTAATCATGCCTATGAAATAGAGACATGAAGAGAAAATTTAAATTCTTTTTAAGTTAATTTAATAAAAATAGAAGTTTGAAAACGTATATACAACAACAACAAAAATTTTGTTGATACGTGAAATTTAAAGATGTTTAGTAACATACAACTTTATCCCTAATTGATAAAGAGGCTATTTGCGAAAGGTTAAAAACAGTATGCACATGGAAGAAAGTTGAAGCATGAATTTGGACTTTTTACCTAAATTGAATAGTAAAAAAGGTTAAAAGAGCTTCTTCTAACAATACTTAAATCACCCTTCACGGGGCTAAGTATTGTTTGCTTTCTAGGAACTGAAAAGCTGAAATCTTGATCAATGACCTATGTAAAAACCAATCTCCATAATCTCAACTAAGCCAAAAGTGAAAAGGGTTTTAAGAAAAAAAGCTTAACATAGATACTTGCAGCCATCCCCAAAGAATCTTGAAGAACTAAAGGAAGGAACTAAATGTTAAGGGACACCAGTTCATAGATTGGATAAGAACCTTCAAATTTTGACCTTTTTGGCTTCACTTTCCTTTTTTTCCCCTATATTTGAATGATTATTAAGCAAGGTAAGAATGTGAGTCAGTGACTGTTTGATAGAGGAACTTAGAGAGAGATAGAGAGGAGGGGGAGAGGATCTCTCTCCTTCTCTTATCACCATTTCTATACTTCTTTGCTTTCTTCTTCTTCTTCCTTTCTTGTTGTTGAAATGATTTAAAGAGAGAACCTCAAAAACTTCAGTGGAAAGTAACAAAAAATATTATTAACTATGTATTATGCTAATCTTTCTTTTATTATATGAAACACACTCCAAAAACTTCACCTTCCTGGTTTGTCACATAGAAGCCAAAGGTGCTTCAAAGATGCTTACTTGTAAACACATTCCCTTCATTTGTCTCTGCACCTTCTTCATTACCACTTCTAGTTCTTCCACATTTAATCTCACCCTTCCTCACCAACACCACGACCCCGAATCTGTTGCTCTGGATGTGCAGAGGTAAGCCATTTTCAGCCCAACTCATGAACCATTGCTAGTTTATGCTTTGTTAATGGGTGAAGCTTCAGGCTTCCAACATTGTTTGTTCACATGTTAGGTTTTAGTGTGATATCTGTTTGTAGCACCAAAACTCCATCTGGGTATTGCTAATTGCGAGGTTTTACGTGTTGGTCTATCCAATTTTTAGTTTCTTTTAACTTCAATGAGGAATTAGCTCACATTTGGCACAAGCTTCTTCATTTTTTGCCTACTCAATGACGATTTCTATGAAAATCTAATCTGAAGAAAAACTTTTTCAGAGAGTTTAATGCATTCAATTCACCATTTTCAAAGAGATCAAACTTTTTAAAGGGTTCAGTCATATACATTTTAACACCGGCAAAACAGAGTAATCTGTTTCCTCTGTTTCTACCTGCATATCTCCATTTTCAAAGAGATTGGCCCTTTCAAAGGGTTTAGCCACATATATTTTATCACAACGAAACCCCTATTTCTTGACATTGACGCATGTATATTCCCCTGTTCTACATTAATTATATCGTCCTGGTTTCACATTGTTGTTTGAACCAAACAGAAACCTTTTACTTTGGTCTCTGAACCATTTTTTTAACTTACAGGAGCGTGAATGTGTCTCTATCAAGAAGACAACTTTTGGACTTACAAGACCCGAACCAATGTCAAACCGGAAACCCAATCGACGACTGTTGGCGATGCGATCCGAACTGGGCGGAGAACCGCCAACAGCTAGCCGACTGCGCCATCGGGTTCGGCCAAGGTTCACTCGGCGGCAAAGGCGGTCCAATCTACGTTGTGACGGACTCCTCCGACCACGACCCGGCGAACCCAACTCCGGGCACACTCCGTTACGGCGTTATCCAAGAAGAACCGCTATGGATAATCTTCTCCACCGACATGCTCATCAAGCTCCGACACGAACTCATCATCAACAGCTTCAAAACAATCGACGGTCGTGGCACTAAGGTTCAAATTACCGGTAACGGTTGTTTAACTCTTCAGTACATATCACATGTAATTATCCACAACATCCGTGTCTATGATTGCAAGCCATCAGGGAACACTTTGATAGCCTCATCACCGACGCATGTGGGGCATAGGGGAAGATCAGACGGTGATGGGATATCCATCTTTTCATCATCAAAGATATGGATAGACCACTGTTCGCTGTCCCACTGTACGGATGGTTTGATTGATGCTATAATGGGGTCCACAGGGATCACGATATCCAACAGCTATTTTTCACACCATAATGAGGTGATGCTATTGGGTCACGACGACGGTTACGAGTTGGACTCGGGTATGCAGGTGACTATAGCATTTAATCACTTCGGTGTGGGGCTGGTGCAGCGTATGCCTCGGTGTAGACACGGGTATATACACGTGGTGAACAATGATTTCACGTACTGGGAGATGTACGCTATCGGAGGTAGCGCCAATCCTACAATTAACAGTCAAGGGAATCGGTACACTGCACCGCCTGATCCTAACGCTAAGGAGGTAAGCACCAGAATATTTCTCCTTTCACTTGCGTGATTAAAAATGAGGATTGCAATATTTGATTGGGCAGGTGACAAAGCGAGTGGAGACGGAGGAGAGCGAGTGGGGTGGTTGGAATTGGAGGACGGACGGTGACCTGATGGTGAACGGAGCGTTTTTTGTGCCGTCTGGGGTTGGATTAGGTGAGCAGTACGCCAAGGCTTCGAGTGTGGAGCCAGAGTCTGCTGGGTTGATCGACCAACTTACTATGAACGTTGGCGTTTTTGGGAGTCCCAGGTATAGTATTGTTTCTATTTGAAAAAATATATAAAAAAGAAATTATTCTTCAATTTTTACTTTTATTTTTATTAAATTAATTTCAAATTTGCACTCTTTTATATTACTACTTAATTAATTTATATTTCATTTAAAAATTTTAGTAATAATAAAAATTTGGAGACGAATTTAATATTTTATATAAAATAATATTTATTGTATTATAAATAAAATATATAGTATTATTGAATATTTCTTAAAATATGTATAAATTATATTAAAAGATGATTTTCGTTTATGTGATAATTAATTAATATGGGAATGTTAAATTAAAAAATTTCAAAAAATAAACATTTTGAATATATTATCTTTTTTAGAATACTCTTTTTATTAATTAAGAATAAGACTTTTTTTTTTAATTAAATCCTATCATCACTATTGTCGTTTCCTTTTCGTTCATTTGAGGAATTTTTACTTTTGAATTATTTCATCAGGGAAGATGGAGATGGGGTTTCCAATTACGGATTCAACGGCGGTGGGACAGGCGATGGTGGAAGCGCCAACACCGGCGTTGGAGGGTCCAGTGGTGCTGGTGACGGCGACTTGCTTGGAATGATATTCGGGAGTGGTACGCCACCACCTATCTCTAGTAGCTACATCTTTTTGTCTCTTACAATTATTCTAATTTTGTACACAATCACCACCAACCGAGGTGATTTATTCTCCTTTCAATTATTGTCATCTTCATTATAGAAATGAAAATTAAAGGAGGAAGACTTTCTCATTATATTAAGTCAAAATGTATATACTTCCAAAAAAACAAAAGGAGTAACCTATAATTACTATCGTTTAAATACGTACTATGTAAATTTTCGGATTCACGCAATAGTCTGCAAATCACGTCAATCGGTTATTCTGTATTAGGTAAGTCTTGTATAACAGACTCGATCAATAGAGTGTAAGTAGGGAGATTTGAATACAGAACCTTTTGACCCCATATTTCTCATTCTACTAACTCGACCACCTCTTAAGGAACATATATAATTTAGTACATATATATATAATTAAAAGAAAATAAATTAAAAATTCATAATCTTTTGAAAATTTTTAATTCAGTATCAAAATATTTAAAATTTTAATTTCATAATTAAAATTTTAAAACTTATATAAATTAGGTCAAAATTGATGTTACGTGTTTATTAAATGTATATTATATATGTGCTTATCAATTTTTTAAATTTAGTTTTAAAATTTTAGAAATGTTTAATTTTAATAATTAATTTTTTAAAAACTTATATAGATCAGGACAAAAAAATATTTTTACTTATGATATGTATTTATTAAACACCATATTTATTCAAAAAAATAACAATATTTTTACCAAAATATTAAATATCATATAGATGTAGATGTCCATCAATATAACATCATCAATAACAATATTTTGATCTAATTTGTAACAATGTTAGCAATATTTTAACCCAATTTATACAAAATTTAAAAATTTATTTATTAAATTTGAACTAAAAGTCGACTCAACTGCGGCAATCCAACTCTTCTCTTCCTTGGCCAGTCGATCCTCGATCCATAACTCCATTGTTTAAGGGATTCACGAACTGTTTATCCGAAACTGGACGGTGGTCCATTGTTATATTTACCGTGAAAGGAACCGCTATGCGGACTGATTAATAAGCTATGTTGAGCATTTTCCGATCGACACTACTTATTTTGATCTTTTACCTATTGGATGTCATATACTGCTCTTAGAAAATATGTCGGGAGTTTATTTTCTGAGACACGTCGTATAATCAGTTTTTTTTTCTCTCTTATATATTAAAAAAAACTATTTTTAATAGACGTGACAATAAAAATAAAGTTTAGGGGAGGAAATTAATGGGGTCTACGAGATGACAAGTCAGGCCGGTTACTTTTGATTGGCTTTCTAGTCGAACACTAGTGTCCATTGCAACGAAGAGTCGGTGTCATGTATGGGTATCAGAACGCCAATAATTTAACACGGCATGTCACTGCCACCATGAAAATGGCCAACCTGTCCTTATCGTCCTTAACCCCTTATTGTAGTTTCCTCGATAATATTCTCTTGTAATCTTAAAAGAAAAATTACATAATTACAATATCTTCAAAACCGAAAGAAGTTAATCCGATAACATCGCAAATTTAAAGTTTAAAAGATTCAATTAATTATCATATAATTAAATTAATTAATTAATTGATTAATTTATTAATAAATTGATTGATTTTTTATTAACAAAAATTATTAAACTAAATCAAATTGAAAAATTAAAAATCGAATAAAAAAGTATATACTTTTTGACCACGATATTAAATCACTGCATTATATTTGATAGAATACTTTCATACATTGTTTAATCAAAGTATTTATGACAAATAACAAAATATTAACAAATCATACAATATATAAACCTGTTGATTAAATAAAATGCAATCCACATTTATATTTCTGCATCTTTCAACCAAGTAATATAGGTTGCCTATCATGCTCGCACGGGTAGCTTAATTGATTATCAGAATGTAAATTGAGTGCAAGGTTTCAGGTTCGAGTTCTGACAGTAATAATGTAAGAGTTCATCTAATATGGTGGCTCCTTGTGCGCACCGAATACTGAGTCACCTTTTTGATAAGCTAAATGAGATCAAACTGTAATTTACCACTCACTACTCTATCGAGCAGGATTGTAGGGGTATTTGAGATGGACGATTTCACCTTTTGAGTGCAAGGGCATTTGATGTTTGTTCCCGTGATGAGTGGTATCAAATGTGATAAGTATCTTAACTTTTCACACCTGCCCAAAAACATTCCTAAACCTCCCTTGCTCATCACAATCAATTGTGGGAAAACCTGTTATCCTTACTTATCTCAAGATGTCTATATGATTAAGACAATCCTTCTGTAAAAATGTTACGTTCTCTAACTCATTTGCATCTACAGTAACAATCTGTACATTTTTGTATCACCTTACTTCACTAATATCGTTCAAACCCAATTCATGTGTTGCAATTGGCTATTCACAACTTGATGTTGCCTCATAAACCTCGTATCACTTGATATCAAATCATGGTTGTACATATTCCACAAACCCATGACACCTTAAGCAAGTTTGGCACAAATCATGTATCACTTCGTAATTTTCAAACTTTATTCTAGTTTCAAGTACCACATTTATCTCCACCGGACTATGTGATATTGTCATATCTAACTGACCCTTCTTGTTCTTCGTTTCATTACTCATCATATACCAAAAATATCAACTGCATTACACAAAATATATTATTGGATTGTATAACATATATCGTCGTATTATAAATAAAAGTCATTACGTGTACAAAAAAATACTTCATACAAATTGGTCTGGGAGTAGTAAGCGAAAAAATGTTTCGGGAAATTAAAAATAAGCATTGATCCGGAGATTTCAACATTGAGTGTCCTGCTAGAATATCGGCCATGTTTAGCTGATAACTAATTTTATCAGCTGATTTGACCAGCGGATTACATTAATTGTTAATTAAAGATATTTGATAAAATTAGCTGTTTAGTATTAACTGTTTATGTGTAAAATGACTTATGAGGACATAATTTTAAAAAATATAAAAATATGAATATTATATATTTTAGTATTTCAGTGAATATTCTTACAATAATTTAGATTTTAGATATTTAATTTTATAAAAATTAAGTTTATAACTCTAATAAAAAATATATAACATATAATAATAGTAATAACAATAGTAACGGCAACAATAAAAACAACAACAACAACAACAATAATGATGATGATGATGATACATCCAAACATAAAATATAAGAATCCAAATAAAGTTTAAGTTTAACAACACGTATAAAATAGAACAAAAGAAATGAACATCATCATTTAAAGCGAAGGTTTATAACAATTTAAGAATGACGTCTAACTGTCATTAAACTAGAAGCAATATTATCACGAACAGTTGTCATCTCTCGAGTTCTCTGTTCTTTAACGTCTTCTTGCATTGAGTTAACTTTAACATCTTGAAATATATTTGGAGGTATAAATTTAGGACCTTGATCGATGATGTTAAAAGCCGAGTTGCCAATTGTACTTCTTCTAATATAGTTATGCAACGCAAAAGCTGCACAAATTATTCTATTTTAATCCATCAATGAATATTTAGGCATTTTCTCCAATATTTTTTATCGAACTTTAAGAACACCGAAAGCCCTCTCAATACAACTTCTCAACGATGAATGAGCTCGATTAAAAACTT
>JAOQMP010000003.1:35617968-35629418 GCA_027563575.1 Erythroxylum pedicellare
ACTATATACTGTACAAAAAGATGTTTACCATAAATTTGTTTGATGGGCAATGGAAGATCTTATGATCATTTTATGATATTATGTCACAGAAATGCAAAAGCAGTCAGTACAGTAGACACTGGCTCTCGTTCAAGTTCTTCGGTATAAGCTTTTAGCATTTCTTGGTTTTGTTTATATGTTTAATATTAATGGTGAAAACAGAAAACCCATTTCACCAGAGCTGACAGCAAAGGTTTGGAGATGATGGTTTCAACGAAACATGTAAAGTTACCAAACGTAGGGCACACCCAATCGAAACAATCGAAACAAAACACTATCAAAACACAACCGAAACAAAACACCTAATCTCTCACCCCATCGAAACAAAACTCCATCATCAAAACCCCTCACCCAATCGAAACCCATCATCCAATCGAAATAACAGGAATAACCTACCTAGAATCTGGAAATGGTAGAACGCTGGGTTGACTTCAATAGAGAGTGAATCTGGATAAGAGAATCACGAACTTGAAGAAGTGGAAGAAGTTTCGGGAGGGAGGCTCGAAGAAGTGGAAGACGTCGAACAAACTTCGGGAGGCTAAAGTTGTTTTGGAAAAGAAAATTTTAAAACAATAAGAGTGGCTGAATTCGCCGTCTGTGGGAATCGAACCCACGACCACATGGTTAAAAGCCATGCGCTCTACCGGCTGAGCTAAGACGGCGCTATGACTTTATTAAAAGTCGGTAGTAAACATCATTGGCTAACATTTTTTGATGACATACCTACTTGGAACTTAAAATCAACAATCCAAACTAAAACTACTCAAATCTTCAATCAAACTACCAAAAAAAAAGAAAAAAATATAAAACAAAATCATTTTAAACCCAAGGCCTAATTAGCATCCAAGGACCACGAGTCATGGTGAGGATAGAATGAACTCAGACCTATATTCATCAAATCAAACTCTCAAACTTAGTCACAGAAAGAAAAAAACAACATCAACAACAAATGATAAAACATCTTTTTGGACCAATCAGGCTTCTTGGATCTAGGCCAGCACAACCCGAGGCCTTATTCGCATCCAAGGGTCATGAATCAAGGTGAGGATAGATTTTTTTTAATATAAATCAAGCTAGCAATAATAGCTATGAAGTCGAGAAACTAGAAAGATATAATTAACCATTGTGCTAGTTTTTTAAATACATATCCAGGGAATAAGCAAACTAATCCTAGTTGAAACATTCTGTACATGCGCCCCCATTCATGTTTCAAGAGACCTGATCCAGCATATCTAGATCACAAAATGTCTGGGCTTCAAAAGCAGTAGTGTTCCACAAAGACAACGTTTAGACATATCTTATAAATGTAAAATAGAGCTCCATCAACCATTAGTTACCACCCTCCTTTGCTGGATCCATCCTTTGACCAAGAACATGCCGGTGCTTTACCCCACGAGTCGTTTGGCTTGGCGTCTGCATTGCCTCCTTTTGAACCCTTCGATTCATTCCACGTTGATGATTGACCTTCACCGTCATCACTAGATCGATTACACATTTTCGCTTCATTTCCAGTGGTGGCTGCATCTCCTGAATCTTTCCTCCAGTCTGTCCCATGGCCAATACCGGCACTGCTTTGTACATTCTTCCATCCATCACTAGAATCCTTTGGTTCATTGCTTGACTGCTTCCAGGTTGACCACTGACCCTCACCAGTAGAGTCGGATGACTTCAAGTTATTTCCAAGATTAGAAGTGGGTTCAATGCCTGACAAATTTCCCACAGTCCAGCCACCGCCAGTTCCATCATTATCACCAGCCTTTACTGTAACTGACCGGTTCCAACACAAACCACCCTGACTGCTCCAACCACTACTTTGGTTGCTGGGATCAACACTTGTAGAATTCCAGCTCTTTGATTGCCCGTTATTACCATCTCTTTGGTTCGAACTGCCTCCACAATCTTTATTTTTCCATCCTCCACCACTACTTCCACCATTGTCACCAGCTTCTGCTCTTGCTGACTTGTTCCACCCAGATCCCTGACTGTTCCAGCCACTACTGTGGTTGTGCTCAAGACTTGTAGAATCCCAGCTCTTCCATTGTTCCTTATTAACATCTCTTTGGTTTGATCTACCTCCACAATCATCACTTTTCCATCCTTCACAACTATTGCCACTGTTGTCACCAGCATCAGCTCTCGATGAATTGTTCCAGCTTGATCCTACATTGCTCCCATCTTTAGCATGATTGCTAGGCTCAGTGCTTCCAGAATTCCAACTCTTCCATTTCCCTTCATTGCCTTCTCTCTGGCTAGAACTGCCTCCAACATCATTCCCTCTCCATCGTTCACCATCATTACTCTTCCAGCCTCCACCACCATCAGCTCTTGATGAATGGTTCCAGCTTGATCCTTCATTGCTCCCATCTTTAGCGTGATTGCTAGGCTCAGTGCTTCCAGAATTCCAACTCTTCCATTTCCCGTCATTACCTTCTCTCTGGCTAGAACTGCCTACATCATTCCCTTTCCATCGTCCACTGTCATTACTCTTCCAGCCTCCACCATCATCAGCCCTTGATGGACGGTTCCAGCTTGATCCTTCATTGCTCCCATCTTTAGCATGATTGCTAGGCTCAATGCTTCCAGAATTCCAACCCTTCCATTTCCCTTCATTGCCGTCTCTCTGGCTAGAACCGCCTCCAACATCATTCCCTTTCCATCGTCCACCGTCATTACTCTTCCAGCCTCCACCGTCATTACTACTCCAGCCTCCATCATCATTGCTCTTCCAGCCTCCACCATTGTTCTTCCAGTCAGAGGCCTGCCCTTCATCAGAATTATTAGTCTCATTGCAGCTGTTACTTTGAACCCACCTTCCACGACCTCTACCACCATATCCTCCACCTCTACCTCCAAATCTTCCTCCTTCTGAATTACCTCGTCCTGAAAATCCCCCTCTGTCAGACCTGCCTCTGCCTCCGTAGTCCCCTCTACCTCCATAGCCTCCTCTGTCCCCTCTGCCTCCAAAACTCCCTCTATTACCTCGACCTCTATATCCTCTGTCCGAATTATCCCTACCTCTTGCAAAACCACCCTGCCACCTTCCGCCACCTTCCCTGTCATCATAAGTCTTGGCTTGATCTCCATCACTGCCGACTAAAGAAGAATCCTTATTTATATCACTATGTCCCGATCTCCAACTGTTGCTCTTACCCCAGCTTGAATTTTGGCATGAATTAGATCCAGAATTCCACTGGCACTCTTTTCCCCGGGAAGAATCATAATTTCCACCTGCTTCTGAAGTATCCCCTAAACTGTCATCTGTTGAACCTTGCCTTGTGCTCCAGTTGCTGCCTGCACCCCAGCCTCCAGTTGTTTCTTCATTTCGGGCAGATTTGTTGTTCCATTTGGAGTTCCAACCATCTTCTCCACCTTTATCAAGCATTTTTGGTTTACCCCAACCATCTGACTTGTCATTTCCCCAACCAGATGGATTTCCTGATGATTCTCCATCAGCTTTCACATGCTTTTCTTTATCCTCATTATTCCAACCAGCAGACTGACCCATGTTAAAGGTCCTTTCTTGGCCAACCTGACTTCCACCTCGCCAACCACCTACTCCACTGTTTTCATCAGAACCAGAATCTTTGTCTTGGTTATTCCAGGCAGAGCCTCCCTCTTGTTTACCCCTAGAAGATTCTCCTTTTCCTTCCCAGGAGGGCTCCGTCTCTTTTTTACCCCAAGATTTACCATCATCATCAAAGGGCTTTGAATTATTCCAACTATCAGTCTTGTTCTGCCTACTAAATCCACTAGTATTCCAGCCATTACCATCTTCACAGGAACGCTTCACATTATCCCAATTTGGTGATCGACTTCCAGCATCACCCAAATCCTGCATCTGTTTTCCACCAGTAGAACTAGGACTTTTCCATTCTGCTTTATTTCCACTTGAACTATCTCCACTTCCCCATTTTCTGGCAGCTTTAGACCAAGAATCTTCTCTAACAGCACCCTTGTCTTGGGCTTCTGCAGCTTTTCCCCAAGCGCCTTGATCTGCTGGCTTCTGTTGATTCCATCCAATACCTTTGTTATTCCAGCAGTCTTCACCAGCAGTGGAGCCCTTATTCTTCTCAGATGGTGCAGCTTCAGCTACACTTTTACCCTTGTCCCATGCGTTGGGCTTCTCAGGAGCCACATTATCCCAACTGTTGGTTGTGTTTTTAGTAATGTCCATTTCCTTGTCCCAAGCAGTTGAACTATCAAGTGTAGAACTAGCACCTTTGAGTTTTGTTTGACCCCAGCCGCCACCAGAATCTCTGGTAGAGCCAGCCAAATCTTCACTTTGCAAAACTGCTTTACCCCATCCATCTGAAGAAATGCTAGAACCAACATTAGTCACGGCCTTGTTCCATGAGTCTTCCTTCCCACCCCAACCATCAACTTCACTGCCAACAGCTTTACTAGCTGCCGCAGTTGCATCCCAAGATGAATTCTGATTTGAAGTCCCATTCCTTTCCCAAGCAGTATCTTCTGATAAAAAATAGATAAACATTGGAATCATAATATCGGAAGGAAGGTTTTTGGCAGCTAAAAACCAACTTAGATACCTGCCCTTAGGCCATCAACTGGTGGACGTGATTGATTTGCAGTATCAGACTCAACCTACAGAAATTTGGGAATTCAGAAGCTGTTTCCTACGCATTTAGCCAAAATGAGGGAAAGAGGAAGCATGCTTAAAGAAAGTCTCGAAATCAACCTGGAATCCTGATGCAGAAAAGCTTGACCAAGAGTTCCTGCAACAAAATCACAGTTATTAAATTAGTATTAGACGTTATGTTAATAAAAGACAATGAAAACAGAAGGACAAAAGAAAAACCACCTAAAGATTTTTTAATTATTCACATGCATAAATAGGAACTGTGATTGAGCTATTAACCAAACAACGTAATAGCAAACCAAGAAATTAGTAGTCAAAGTCTATTTCTTTTGTTTCATTTGTCAAAGATTATTTCTACAGCAACATAGGTTGTACAGTATTCATCTTCCCTCCATTTTATTTTAACTCAGTTCTCTTTGGACACAACATAAATACTGAACAAAATTCAAATAACTAATGAGATCATATTCTCAAAAGCATTCATTCTAAACTCTCCTAAATAAGCATTCCTCATCACATAACGAGTTGGAGAAGTGTGTGAGAAATTCCTGAATTAACTTGTTTTTTCAATGACAAGGCATGTAATCTCTTTTTTTTGAGAAATTATAATTTTTGATTAACAAGTGGATGTGAAATTACAATCTGCCCACCACTAATATACCCTTTCAAACAGACAAAAGTACACGAATACATACATAACTTCAGATGACCCATATTATCTGCCAATCACTAATACCCTTTCGAACAGATAAAGATACAATTAGGGCATAAAACCCATATTATCGAGGAAGCAACTAGAAGCTCCTCTCTGGTTTCCTTCCTTCTCAATCTTCAGATGACATGCAATCTCTTACTATTGCAGAAGTTGATAAAGTAATCATCACATACAAATAAATAAATATGTATATAAAACATGGCAATAAGCACAAATATTCTGCAAATTCAACCATTATTCTCCAGTCAATAGCGCTATCACAAATTAATCCTTTTAACACAAAAGTACTTGGCATGCCATTCACAGAAAAATACATCTAAAGCACTCAAATCACTTAGCTCCCCTGGAAAATTATCCACCCACATGGTATGTGAATTGAATTGAGAGCTATCATTTGCCAGTTAAAATGCAGTCTTTTTCCCAAGCCTCTTTTACATGTCTAAACTGCGAATATTTCCAAAAGAAATACCTTTCAGCAGAAATGCCTCCAGAATTCCAATGATTGCCGTCAGTTGAAGTTCCTGCCCCATCCATCCATCCTTCAATAAGACAAGAGATTAAGCACAAAGTGTCTCAATTTCCATAAATTATTATATTCGTATGGTAGAAGGCACATTCATTAGACAAGAAAGTTAATGAAAGCACACCAGTCCATACAGACGTCATTGAAGAGCCAATTTACTACATGTATGTTTCAGTAAATATTTGCATGTTATGAGGATGCTTAAACACCAACCTGTAGAAGGCCCCTCAGTCCCAGTTACATCAAATGGTTTGAAAGAACTGGACCCTGACTCTTCACTTCGAGATGAAAAGACATACCACATGAAAGGATCAGTTAAATAAAATATGTGAAAAGAACTAAACAACAAACACAGAAAATGAGTCATAGAATACTTACTTCAAAGGCATGCCAGAGGTCTTTGCACGAAGCTCAGAAAGATGTTCACACTTAACTGCAGGAACATCAATAATCAATGGTATAAAGCTGACAGACTCATTATCATTAAAAAAAAGAACTCAATCCATCAACAAACCTGTAAGAACTTTCTGTTTAGAATCCAGCTTCACGGTGACATCAGAACGCCGCACAGCCAAAACACGACATATGTAACCCTTCAAAGGTCCAACTCTAATCCTCAATGTTTGACCAATGGAGAATATCCCGTCCTTGTCCCCAGTGTTGACTGCCATAAAATAACAAACCTACTGAAAGGAATGCACAAAGAATCCAAGATGAAAGCATGGAGAAATTTAAGCATTTTTGGGCATACAGTCATTTTTAGTATCTCTAGCTTGCCATGTCCTTTTAGGAGATAGAGGGGATTTGGGAGAGGATGAAAACTCTTCAAAACTTGCAAAGCCTGATTCAGCACCCTGAGAACATGAATAAAACATCATTCAGAATATCAAAAGACAAATAAAGGGAAAAGACAAGCACAGAAATATATTAAGCTTTTCTCATGTACCTTTTCACCACATGTATCAAAAGGAAGTTTGATTTTCTCACACATTTGAGCTTTAGAGCAGAAATAACCACCGTTCTCAGTTTCATTCTCATCATATATGAAAATAGTTCCTCTGTAGATTTGCTTAACAATTCCTTGCCTATCCTGTAATGAGAAAGTTGCTTTTGCTATATCCTTTACATTCACAATGTTTCACATTTAGCAAAGAAAGAAGGTGGAATCAGCAACATACCTTCAATGAACCTTCTAAAACCTTGACAGTGTCATTGATAGATACGGTTTTCCTGTGATGGTCTAAAGCAGTAAATTTCATATCAGAAGGACCAATTTTAAGTTCTCTCTGACTAAGAGTCACAATAACAGGTGCTTCTGTTCCGTCTTTTAGAATCTAGGACATAAAGAACAGACACCACCAGAAGAGTCAGAAGATTCCAATAACCAATAATAAAACAAGTTGACAGCTAGAGAGCAAATCTAGATTTCTCACTTTGTACGAGTCATCCTTCTCCATGCTTACAATGAGACCATAATCCTTACGGCTGCAGTTGAGATTACATAAGGCAAGGACATCAATATGCACAATAATAGGGCAAAGGATTATCAACTAGTAGAGAACTTACCCAAAGCACACAAGATCGAAAAGTTCAAATTTTAAGCCAGAACTTGAACTCTCTCCCTTCTCACCGCATTTTTCATTTGTAATTATCTTTTTCTTCTTTGACCCACCATAAAGTTGTGTAAGCCACTCCAGGTTATCAGATTCATTATTTTCCAAAGGCTTGAACTTCATCAGCTCATCTTCTGAAGGCATAACACCCCAGCAGCTCAAGGAATCTAACGATACTTTTTTATACAGAAATCCATCCTTAAGCATCAGACCATCAAGAACCTCAAAAACCATCCCTGTATCACGATCACGTCTGATTTGAATAAGAGGCCGAAACTCCCTTCAAAAAGAAAAAAAATACAATGCGTGTCACATGCAATAACGATTGAGAAAACTAACTATAAAATGAAGCATTTTCACATTACCCTAGTTCACTTGAGCTAATCAATCTTGGAGCAGGTGCAGCAGTGTTCTTCAGAGCAACTCCCCCACCCTGTTAAGGTCAAATATAAATTATTCAAGAGACTCCATAAAAGAACCATTTGCAAAGTCAATTTCTTGGAGGAAGCAATATCACAAAGAAATAAAAAAAGGTTTAAGAGATTTCCTAAACAAACCTTCACTAGCTATGAAGAATTACTGAGCTGTGAAGTATTAGGTTTCAATAAAGTGGCGGAAAACAAAACGGACACCAAAATTCCAGAAGAATATAATAATGCACAACATATGTAAAGTTAACTCTTTATGAATTATATCTTTTCATCAGATATGGAAAAAGAAAGTTGAACACCCTACTACATGATAAACCAAAGTCAAATCACCACAAGACCCACAAAACAATCTGAAAGAGCAACAGTAATTTTTTACCCCAGGCCACTAAACTAAGATAAGCCAAGCCAGATTCAAAGGGATTGGATGCATCAATCTACATGCATTGTTGAGCAACACTGAAAGCAATTTCTCTTTCGATGCATGTCTCCGTCAGTATTTGGAAGACCACATATTGCTATCCTAAGAACATATTCTCCATGAATATATGAGAAGTTCCAAAACTTCTGCACATAAAACCTCATCAGTTTTCTGCTAAATGAATATACTTGGATAAGTTTTCATTTTAAACCCTTCTGAACATATAATGAAATCCACAAACCAGGGGGAACTTTCTGATTGCAGCTGTATTGAAGCAGATTTCATGCAGGTGTGATAGAAGTAAGCATAAGATCCTAGTCAGTACATTTTTGTCATGGATCTATTTTCACTTGCACTAAAACCTCTAATCACTAGGAAAGTGCAATGTAGAGAAGAATCAACCAATCTATAACATGAAAAGTGAATAAATAAAAAAATCCGCACAAACCATTTTAATTTTTAGATACAACAAGAGTATCAACTCAATCCAGATTACTACACTAAATCAGATTACTCGGTGGGACACCATGCAAAAAGACTGGTTCACCCCCATGAAAAATCATTTCAAATGACATGATTCAAGAACTTGAAAAGAGGCACACTATAGATTAGAGAGCTTGGACCCACACAGAATCGGGATCTGCAACTTTTTAGTGTTTAGGAATAGATGCTTACAAATTTTTGTGCCAATGCTTGTAAATCAATTCTTGGAATAAGCTTCACAGTTGCTCTTTTCCGTGCGTTAATAGAAACAATCTACAACAGAAAATTGAAGAAATCATTTAGGACTTCTTAAAAAAATGCCAGCCAATTGAGCAGGCTCTGGTACCTGTCCCAGGTCCCCCTTATATTTCCCATTCTTCACACGGACCCATGTGCCCACTTCAACTTCGTTATGTTTAGGTTGGACAGAGAGCAGATGACAAACTTCATTTTTTGGAAGAGGTGCCAACCTGGTATAGTATATGCTAGATAGACCTTTGCACGCCTGAATTTAAAGGGTTTGGAAAAATCATCGAAATGTCAGTGCTACAAGCTACAAATCATCCATAAGAAGAAATATCCAAACCAACTATTCAGCGCAACTGGGCATTGGAGAAATGACGTATCACTGGAAATGAAAAAAAAAAAAAAGGGGTTTAAATTTTTCACACAGTTCAGATGACAAGTTACCTCAAGAACATCACATTCCTTGTTAGCCTCTATGTAAATAAAACCCCTTACATGGTCGACAGAAAATGCAGAAATTATGTGTAATTTGTTTCCCAGAGATTTCAGATCCACAAACTTCTGCATAAGACAGAAAGCTGAATGCCTCTCACGTCCAACCTATCATCGAGGAGTTTCAGAAAAAAAAAAAAAAAGAGAGCAAGGAAATTCACGTGAAGGACATAATATCACAAAATTAATTACAAGTAATAAACAAGATACCATGCACTTGACTTTCCAGATAATTGGTTCGTTAACAGAAGGAAGAATCAAATTTCTGTCAATCGATCTTTTATTGTCATAACCATCTTCCTCATACGTAACAAATGCAGAATCAGCCCTATAGCGTTCTTCCATCATCTTATCAAATTCTTCATCTATTTCTTCCTCTTTGGGAACAAAAGGGAGTTTCAGCACTTTAGCAGGGTCCTTCATGACCTTCAGCTCTGTTTCAAAATCTTCTTCCATAGAATCTGTTTACAAAGATGCAAAATGAACGTGGATTTTCTAATTCCATGGCAAGTATAGCATGCAATTCACCAGCACAAAGCATATGCTTAAATGCCAAACTACTCAAAATGCCCATATTAATATTATCAGAAAAAAAAAACTCATTAAAAACCCAGATTCAAACCAATGGAGTTTACTCCAAATGACACTAAAGAAGCTCAATCACAAGCCATGAATCATGTAACGTGTTCACAAAGTGAAAATTTGAATCAACGTGCAAAACGTATTCACATAATAGCTCTAGTCAAAGCCCCTCAAATTTAACCCCAAAAATTGACTAACAACTCCGAATAACCCAAGTTCTCACCCAAATTCCCCAAAAAAAACAGTTTCCATTGATGATTGACCACAAAACCCACGTTTAAAAATGTTAAGCAAATATGTGTACATTTCCAGTCAAACCCCAAAAAACCACATTCAAAACAAAAACACTCAAAAACTGCCAAACTCAAACGATAACGCAAAATGCACAGCCAAAAATCGAAAAGGAAGGCGCGTCAAAACGCTGATTATATCAAATGATCGTCACCGAAATCACTGAAATCGCTGTCGCTCTCATCAGATTGAGCTTCGTCCTCAAAGAACTGAAGAACCTCGCGGTTCTTTCTCTTGCGGCCACCGTTGGACTTGCCGTCGTCTCCACCGCCGAAGCGACTCCTCTTGTCGGAGGCGACCTCCTTGCCCTTGCCTTTGTACGACATTTAGTAGTCGGAGTCCGAAAGCGATCGTCGCTCGATGATGTCACATACATGCAAAATACTCGCACTGAGAGAAGGAGAGAGGAGAGAGGGAGAGAGGCATGCTTCGCTTTTGCTGTTTCGAGTCCTTTCAGATGTGTTTGAGATTCCTAGAGAAATCGTAAAACATAAATAAAAAAAACTGAAAAAATACGAAAACATGATTTTTTTTCGTTTTCATAAAATCGACGCCGTTTCCTTATTTTTAGAAACAAAAAATGAAAACAAGTTTCGCGTCCGCTTCGTTTGTTAAGAAAACAACAACAAGAAACTTGTAACCAAACAACCCCTAAAATTAGTTTCCCCAAACCCAAGTCCCGACTCTCATCTCCTCGGCTCAGTCTCACACAGCCAAATATCAATCCATATTTTCACGTCTACCCCTCGCCATCACCGGCCGCCTTCAGTCCTCATTTTTCTTCTGGTCAGTCCTAATCTATCTTTGTTTTTCTTTGGGTATGTGCTCTCTCCCTCTCTCCCTCTCTCTCTCTGTCTGTGTGTTTACTTTCATGCTTCTTTTTTGATAGCTGAACGTGGATTGATTAAATGCATCTGGGTTCTGCTTCTTCTTCTGGGGTTTGAACTCAGAGTAGCTCTCTTCTTCTGCTTCTTCTTTTTTCATTTTCTTCTTTTCATTTGCGGTCATACTCGGGCAGGT
>JAOQMP010000003.1:35679945-35690532 GCA_027563575.1 Erythroxylum pedicellare
AAATATCAAAATTTTGATAAAATACAAAAAATTGAATTATTTTCATTGTTTTACAATAAATTATTATATTTAGATAATTATTATATATACATATATATTATATATAGATAATTATTATATATAGAAAAATTTTAGAATATAATAAAGATATATATAAACTAAAATGAATAAGATATAAAAAAAAGCTAAATTAAATAAACTACAACTGTATAATATGACAATGAACTATTTTGTAATTTTAAAAAATTTAAGGACTATTTTATAAATTTAAAAAATTATTCGAAACGGTACTTGGTATCAATCGGTACTGATATAGTATTGTACCAGAACCCAATTCAGTATCAAATCCGGCATAGTATTCATAATATTGGGAGAAACATAGCAAAAAAATCAAAATATATGCCATCCTCCATTAAACAAGTCCCTCTAAAATTTCAAAAATATGATTCCAAATATATTTCAAGAATAAGCAAACTTTAAATAAATCACAAAGAATAAGTTTCAATGTCTTATCACAATTTTAAAAATCTTAAAGATTGAAGAAAGAATATCAAATGAAGGTTTAGGATCCTAAAGACAGAAGTCTTGCCTCGGCAAAGAGAAATCGTTGAATAATAGTTGAAAGTATGCATTAAAGATTATTTAAATGGTTTGGATTTAAGCATATGAATCTATGGAAGTCTTTTGGGAGGAAATTGGGGCTTTTTATTGTAGTAGTGGGTATTATGGAGGTTAAATATATAAAAGAATGAAGAATTAATGAAGAGTGGGGTGTAGACTCATTCCCAGCTCAATTGAATGAACAAAGAACATCTAGGTGTTGTTTGTCACCTGAAATTTCAAGCCTTTTCCTAACACTTTTGAACCAAGTACACCTCCCTACATAATAAAGACTACAAAATTAAATAGAATGTATATATGTAATCCAAATTTTGTAATAAATTGAATTGAAATGATCCTCATTAAATGGTTTTTGTAAAGATATATTCTAATTAGATAAAAGAATAAACAAATTATACTTTCTTTTCATCATTTTAGACATGAACTATACAAAATGATGCTTTATCTCTATATGTTTAAACACATAATGTTGGATTGGTTATTGGTTAGGTATATAACACTAGTGCTATCACATCTCAAGGGAATACTAATAAGAACTACTCCAAAATTCTGAAGTTATTGTTTATTCTTAAACAATTGAGCACAACAACATCCTAAAGCAATATATTTCACCTTAATTGTAAAAATAGTAGTTAAACTTTTTTTCTTATTTGTCTTGAGATTTAGGAATGTCCTAAAAATTAATAAGTTTCTAATGTACTTTTCTTATCTAATAAACAAGTTGTAAAATATGCATTTGAATATCCTATAAGTTCTAGGTTTTAAAACTTAGGGTATGAAATCCCTAGAAGAGGTTTCCTTTTAGGTATCTTAATATCTTCATAATTTCTAATAAGTGAGACTCCATAGGTGATGCTTGAAATCTAGCACACATGCATACAATATAAAAATATCCAATACAATACCAGTAAAATATGATAAGCTACCAATTTTACATTCTTCATCATTGTGTAGCTTTAAATAAATTTATATCAAATTTACCTTTTAAAAAATCATTTTCAATGAGAAATGTGGTAATCATACCATGCTCATGCAGTTTGGTTAATGGTAATAGAGCCTTAAACAACTTATAAATATGATTATGGAACTTATAAATCTCAGAACCTAACGGTTGTTCAACATAAACTTTCTCTTACATCTAACCATTTAAAAAAGAACCTTTCAAATCCATTTCAATACCTTGAAATTTATAGAGGATCTATAAGACTTTGGTATTACTATGGGTGCGTAGTTCACATTATGAGATACTCCCTATTTGTGATTATAACATTTTGTAGCTAACCTAACTTTATTCCATATTATGTTACGAAATTCATATAATTTGTTCTTATAAACACATTTTGAACTTATAATCTGTTAATTTAAAGGCATAAGTACAAGAGTCAAAGCCTTCCTCCTTTCAAATTGGTGTAATTCCTTTTTCATGGATAAAACCCAATTTCCATCTCCTAATGCTTCATCTATGGTTTTGGATTGTATATATATAAGATGAATGGAATGTTAGTTAAGTTCTAAATAACTAGCCAAGTGATGGTTCTTTGTGCATTTACAAGCCTCTAGGAGGCTTTTATCTCCTATCTTCTTTAGTTGGTTCAATAAGGTGATCTTCTTTTATTTCTCCATCTAATTCATAGTATGCTTCTTCATCTATTTCCTTTTCCATTGAATTTTCTTTCTTTAAAGTTGTACCTATATCATCATCACCATCATCATCATCATCATCAACATCTATATCTTTTACTAGAGGAGGTGCATTAGTCTTGTCAAATATAATATGTATAGATTCTTCTATTAAATGTTTTATTTTATTTTAAAACATTATATGATTTACTAGTTTCAGAGTATCTTAGGAAAATTTCACATATGATTTTGCATTAATCTTTCTTATATTAACACCAGTATTGAGAATATAACATTTAAAAAATCCTCTAAAGTAATTGATCTTGGGTATCCTATTATGTCAAAGTTAATTAAGGGTCTTTTCCAAAAAGAGATCTAACATACACTTATTAACTATATAACAAGAAATTGACATGACCTCGACCCAAAAGTACATTGGAAACTTATAGTTATTAAGCATAATCCTATCCATTTCTTGAAGAGTTATATTCTTTCTCATGATTACCCATTTTGTGGTTGTGTTCTAAGTGAAGGAAAAAGGTCCCTTATCCTGAAAATAAAGGTCCAATCTCTTATTTTTAAATTCCCTGCAATCATCATTCTAATGGATCAATAGATAGTTTTTAAAATCTTTTTAACATTTTTAGCAAGCTTTACAAAATTTTTAAAGCTTTCATCCTTGCTTGTAAGAATTAACACCTAAGTGTATTTAATATAATAACTAACCGTAATAAAAGCATAATATTTGCTACCTAACCTACAATTATAAATGATCTATATAAATCTCTTACTTTTAAATGAACTTATAACTTGCTTGCTTATTTTACATGCTTTATAATTTTTTTTCCTTTTGGTACTTTACTAATGGAATCCTATTAACAAGGTGGAATTTTTGAAACTTTTTTTGTAGTTCCGCACTTATGTGTCCTAGTATTTGATGCCACATTTAAGGGTCCTTATTTGCAAATATTAAACACTTGACATCTTAGTTAGAAAAATCATAAATATCAATAGTATATGCATTTCCTTATTTCCAATAAATACTATTGAATTATCCCTTTCTTATTAACATATTGATCAATATAAGACAAATAATGTACCCTTTATCATATAGTTAGTTTACACTCAAGAGATTATGTTTTAATATATTAAAAATAGCAGATTGTCAATCATAGCATTTTTAATTCTTTCCATTCTTTCTAATGATAATTACCTTACATTTGGCGTTATCTCCAAATATCATGTCTCTGTCATCTTTCCCTTCATTTGTTTAATGAATTTGATTGTCTCCTATCATATGTCATGAGAAAATATTATCTATTTAGTACTTGCTATGCTTGATCTTATTTACCTACATAAATTATTTATTCCATATTAGGTATGCTAATATACTTTATTCCTTCAAGGTTAACCTTTGAGCTCTTCACAACCCATTATGTCTTGGATTTTTCTTGAAGTCTCTTTTTAAGATAACAAAATCATTTAACATGACCAAAGTCTCCATAATAGTAATATCATGCATGATATTCCTTATGAATTTTGTACATGTTGAATCTCTTATATGATTCTTTATATGATGAAATTTTAATTGCTTTTTTATTATATAGATTTCTTTATACTAGCTCTTGATTATGCATAAGCATATCAGGATGTGTAATAATTGTTTCTTTAGAATGATTGTTTACTGGTTTATATTATCTCATAGATGTATAAAAAGATTAATTTTATGTTTTTCTATAGCAATGCATGTGAATCTTAGTTGTTGTACGAAAAGGTTCATGCTTTTTTAAAGTCTTAGCCTTAATAGAGATTGTTTTTCCATTAAATAAACTAGATCCTTGTGTATATCCTAATTTATGCCTATCATCTGGGATCTTCTATTCACTCAATAATGTGTTTAGTTTTTCATTCCCTTTTTTGAAACTTTCAAGTGATGTCTTTAACTATGAAACTTTTCGTAAGAGTTGTGTTCTAATGTATTAAGTTTGTGCTCTTGGAAATATGCAAATATGCGTTTTACTATTTAATTTTTAATTATTGATTTTCTTTTACACAAGTCTCTAATGCCTTTGAGTTACTTTGACTTTGAGGAAAATTTCTTTCACTCCTTAGTCATAATTTCCATATTCTTAATCAATTTTCATGCATTATACTAGTGCTCTTAGAATAATCCTATATTCCTTCAATTGTCTCTTTCTTTTTGTATTACTTCTTTTTTACCTTCTTGCTCTTACTCTCTTTAAGGTTGGGAATTAATTATTGAATTGACTTCTTTTTACATTCATAACAAACATAGTTAGCCTTTTCTTAGAATTAAACTTACCTGTAGCTTCTATCCCTTTTTTCCTTTTATTCCTTATTCTTCGTAAAGCACCTCACTTTCACTTGAGGTTTTAGTGTTATCATCATGTCTTTCTTCCTTCCATTTTCAAAGCAAACTTGTTTATTTTGCTCGCCTTCATTCTCCTGAGCTTTAATTAGTCAAATCTCATTTACGAGTGAAGACTGGACTATCTCTTCTAGTGGTAGGTTACTCAAGTCTTTCACTTCTTATATCGTCATCACCTTAAACTTGTAATCTTTATGCAAACGTCTAAGAATGTTTCTAACTATCCCAATATTGGAGAAAGTTTATTGAGTTTTTAATAAATTAATGACATTAATAAAAAAATTATATGTATAAAAAATGCTTTCATTATACTTTATATGACATAATTCATATTACTGGACATGCAAACTTACTTTACTTTATATGACTTGATTTGTATCTTCATATATGATTTTTAATGCATGCCAAATATCTTATGTAGTTTCACACATCAAAACACAATTAAAATCACTTCTGTTCTAAGGAAAAAAAAGAAGAAAATTCTATGGTTTAAAGTCATTAGTCTCTTATCTTTTCTAATGGGAATCAAATTGCGTCTTAAAGAAGACTTGGTCACTCTATTTATAGTAAAGATTTTTGTTAAGACTATAGGTACCTTCTTAACATTATTTCTCAACTCTACTATTTTCTTCATAAGGAAGAATCTCATTCTAGTTTTCTAATATAAATTGTTAGTATCATCCAATTGAGGTTCTTAGTTAATGTCTTTTCCCTCCTTACATACTATTTCTCTTCTCTCATACCACTAGATACTTGAAAAGAGTGTATGCTCTTATATTGGGTTCCTAAGAAGGGGTGAATTGGGTGACACAAACTAAACTCATTCAATAACAATTTATCGAATACCTTAAAGACAAATATAACAACAATTGAGAATATTGAGAATAACAACAATAACAACATAATATCTCAAGAAAAAAAGTATTTGAACTTGGTATTTAATATTGTTAAGCCAAATATAACAACAATGGTAATTTCAAAGTATTTCTAGTCTCGTTAAGCTAATAACACAACATCCTCGAGTGTCTAAAAATATGCTAAAATAGTTAATCACTTAAGAAAAAATATGTATAAGAATAGAATAACAATATCAAAATATCAATATGAATATTTTAAGAATAAAGGAAGAAAAATACTTGGATTTTATAATTATTATATCCTCCTTAGCTTATGTTCACTCCACAAGCTCACTAAAAAAATTACAAATTCTCTGTAATCATTTTTTAGTAAATTTGTAATCATTTTTTAGTAGGTAAAGAGTAAATTGCAACAATCTTGTCCTTTTTAAGACTTAAGACATACCTTATTATTTTTTGGTGTTAGAAACCCCTCTAACACACTCCTAGTCCTCATAATCACATCAGTAACCTCAAGAATACATAAAACTCAATATAATAATGTTAACTCACTCTAAAATACAAAAATTCAAAATTTTCACAAACCTTAATTATTTTATATTACTTTGTTTTCTCTTATTTCTCTTATGCATTTCTTGTCAAGGAAGGCCTCATATTTTTTTTCTTAACCTTCTAGCCTTTTAAAGACCAGTCATATCTAAAATATAATAATTTTACCCTAAAATATGAAGCCTAACTTGGTAGACTTATCCTGTTAAGTCGATCAAATTACTATTCATGGCAAGGAACACTTCTTTGTTGGTTAAATGGTCTAATTCTCTTGATTAATTCGATTCAGTTGACTAAACATAATGTTAATTTAAAGAGCATTCTTGAATTCTTCATGCACTCTTTAGATGTTTTGTTAACTTGATAACCTTTTAAATTTATTACTAAGTATATGAATACTATTAGAATCTTTTAAGTAACATCTCAAAAATCATAAAACAACCTTCTGTGTATATTAAATCACATCATAATCTCCAAATCATATATAAACATTAAGGCGTTATGGATCCTTCTTCAAATAAACAATGTCACGTCTATTCATACATCTTATATAAAATTATGGTATTTATCATACTCAAAGCAAAATGATTAGCAGTTCAATGTAATGATCAAAGCCTTACAAATAAATTCACTTAGTTTAACATTTTTCTTCCATCAATTCCAAATTCAGGTTTATATAGTTGAAAGAGATAAAACCTTTTCTAATAATTATTGATCGAAAAAGAGTACATGTATCTATAGTTCCAGACTAAAAAAAAGAAAATAAAATAAATAAGTAATACATCATAATTTTCGTGATAATGACATAACTTTCCATCACTCCCCCTCAAGACGAGGCAAAAATATTATGAAGGCCCACCTTGCCAATCAGAAGTGAAAAATGTGTCCCATCGAGGTCCTTCGTCAAGATGTCCAAAACTTAATCGCTGTACTTGACAAATGAAACGTTGATTGACTCATTGTCCATCTTTTCTTATATAAAGTGTTGATCTATCTCGACATGCTTGACTCGTTCATGCTGAATTGGATTCGAAGTTATCTTAATCACAGCATAATTATCACAATACAACTGGCACAGAGACTTTTCAAACACCCATAACTCTTGGAGCAAACGTCTTAACCATAATACTTCACAGACCGCTAATGTCAAGACTCAGATCTCTGCTTTAGCTGTAGACCTTGAAACTACACTCTATTTTTTACTCTGATAGCTCAACAAGTTTCCACCTATAAAGGTGTAGTATCCAGAAGTAGGTCAACGGTCATCAATTGAACCGACCCAGTCTACATCAATAAAATACTTTACCCTTGTACCATGTTGTGGAGTGTACAATATACCTCGATTAAGACACCCTTTTAAATATCGAAGTATCCTGTGAACAATCTCCATATGTTGCTGTTTAGGATCATGCATATAACAGCTTACAATATTCACTGTGAAAGCAATATTAGGGCACATATGTGAGAGGTAAAGTAACTTACCCACCAACCTTTGATATATACTAACAACCACTTTAACATTTTGATCAATTGGGTTAGCAACAGGTTTACAACTCAACATTCCAACTTCTTTCAGAAGATCAATAACATATTTCCTCTAGGATAGAAAGATTTCGTGTGAAGACCTCACCATTTCAATTCCAATGAAATAATATAACTAGCCCAAGTCTGTGACTTTAAACTCCTGTGACAATTGTTTCTTCAGCTTCTTAATCTCTACCTCATTTTCACTTGTCACAACAATATCATCAACATATACAATTAACACCGCTAGCTTACCTCCATTGTGTTTGTAAAATAGGGCATGATCAGCCCAACTCTGCTGATAGTCTATTTGCTAGAAAACAATACTGAATCGAGCAAACCAAGTCCGGGGTGACTGTTTTAACCTATAAAGGGATTGTTTTAATCTGCACACCTTCCAGTTGTAGTAATACTCTCAAAACCAGCAGGTATTTGCATGTACATCTCCTTTTGCAAATCACCATGTAAGAACGCTTTCTTCACATCAAGTTGATAAAGTGGCCAATTTTGATTTGCAACATATCATAGGAGGGCTCGAACTAAATTCATTTTTTCCACTAAAGCAAACGTTTCCTCATAATCCACACCATAGGTTTAGGTAAACCTTGTTAAGTCAAGTAGACTTCACTTCTATTCATTTTGGCGACAATCAAATAATAATAATCTTAGAAATATATGAATCGTTTTTATAAGTTTGGTAAGTGTGCAGAAAAATGTTAGTAACACTTAGTCATCCCAGACGATACATCAACAACAAACAATACATGTCATAACAAATGAACTCAAACAACAAACGAAGCGTAAATAACAGACAAAGCGGAAACAACAGACAAAGTGGAAACAATAGATGAAGCGCAAACAACAGACGAAGCGCAAACAAGAGACGAAATACAAACAACAGACGAAGAGCAAAAAACAGACGAAGCGACAATATTAGACAATACAAAAAGGAAGATACTCTAGAACATCAGACAGTTAATTAGTTGGAGTTAGTTACAAAACTTAACTAAATAACGATCTCTTAAAGATTCAAGAAGCAGTTTTCAAGAAGACAGTGGAGACTTAGGCTATAAATACTTGTCCAAGTCGAAGACTAAAATAAATTTTTTCTTACAAGAGAGAAAACTATGATTGTACAATACTCAGAAAAAAAATTATGTATTCAAAATGCGAAACAAGAGAGCGAATCCTACTGTAACGTAAAGCTCAAGATATCTTTCTTAGAGAGAGAAAGAAAAGGTTGTAGCCTGGAGAGGCTAAGATAGTAGGAAGAATACTTTGTCAAAGAGACCTGAAGAGGCTCTTGAAGGGAAGAAAGAATACTTGTAAAAGTTGAAAAGTATAGTAAAATCTCAAACAAACTTTGAGGACTGGACGTAGCCCAAGGTTTGAGGTAAACTAATATAAAATTGCAGCGTCAATTCTCTAACTCTCATACTTTGATTTTCTTGTTGTTAGACGAGTAGATAAAGTTATTTGTGATTTCAATACTTATCAATTTCTAGTAAAATATTGTTGGTATTCATCTGTTAGTTGTAAAGATAATCAAGAAATCTCAAAAGATTAACAATTTTGAAAAGATTACACAATTTAACCCCCGTTCTTGTGTATTTTATATACTTTACGTGATTCCTATATTAACAAGTGATTTACTTCAAAAGAGCATCTTTTCTTTTTGTGCAAATACTCTAAGGCTATTTAGAGCAAAATATTACATATGCTACTAAATCATAATGGTAGCTACAACTGGGAACAAGTATCATAGGGTTATCAAGAACATAAAGCAAGGCATAACAAATGCCATCCTTTATAAAGCAGCCTTAACTATCACCATACATAACATTTGGAGAGAAAGAAATAGAAAAAGATTCACTGACATGAAACAAGAGAAATACCATAATATAGACATAATTGTCAACCAAATCAAAGCTTGCATATTTGCTAAAAATACACAACATAACCTGTAACACACCACTACTATAGAGCATATACCCGAACATCCACAGGACATTCAGTAACTTACCCTATGAGAATAGCATATTACAGCAATCATATTCACTATTATGGCATCATACAAAACATAGTGATCATAAGTTCAACATTTCTCATTTCATTTGACAAACATCATTTACATTGTCATTACATATAATAATCCATATAAGAGCATTACAAAAACATCTGAGAGTTTACTGTTCTTTACAAAATATCTAAAATGAAATGAGATGCTAATAGAAACAATCTATCCAAACCCCTCAGACATCAGTTGACCGAAACTTTGAGCCATTCCTGATTCCAAAATTTACAGTACTAGACTGCTACTAGATTGCCTTAGAAGCTAGGTCTCCTCAGTACCTGAAAAACAACGTTACAATTTTGATGAGTTTTGTGAACATTAAAAAAACATCTGAGAGTTTACTGTTCTTTACAAAATATCTAACATGAAATGAGATGTTAACAGAAAAAATCTATCTAAATCCCTCAAACATCAGCTGACCAAAACTTTGATCCATTCTTGATTCTAAAATTGACAATACTAGACTGCTACTAGATTGCCTTAGAAGTTAGGTCTCCTCAATACCTGAAAAATAATGTTGCAATTTTGATGAATTTTGTGAACTTAGTGAGTGAACCATCATTGATGTGCTCCCTCGAGTAAAAACACAACATCATAAGTATATTACATTAGCTTAAATCAATTCCCATATAGTTTTGTATATCAAATCACACTATACATCATATCTCAATAAGAACATTCTAATACAAACATGTCATAGAATCTTTTCAGAATAATCCAATCTTTCACCTCAATCATTCATATCATCAACATGTATACAAGTATTGCAGATCACTATATCAACACAATTCATTACTTTTTTTCACAATCATTCACATGTACACAAACATAGCATAACATTATATCATCTTAATTTATTTATTCTTTATAATGTTTCACATGATACATGTAAAGATATATATGCAATGCACATGAGACTCCACTTTCATTTTTATTTTTTTGTGACCGAGTGC
>JAOQMP010000003.1:35727304-35742544 GCA_027563575.1 Erythroxylum pedicellare
CCACGACCCCGACCTGGTTTCCCAACGTTGCCGGTCATGGGGGTAAGACTATAATTGGCAAGTTTACGACATCAAACTGAGAATTAGGGATCCACTGGGGCTTGTTTGCAATGATTTTCCCACGACCGAGTATGACCGAATATGGCCACGGCCAGTGCCACGACCCCGATCTGGTTTCCCAATGGTGCCGGTCATGGGGGAAAGACTATAATTGGCAAGTTTTCGACATCAAACTGACAATTAGCGACCGACAGGGGCTTGTTTGCACTGATTTTCCCACGATCGAGTATGACTGTATATGGCCACGGCCAATGACTGTATATGGCCACAACCCCGATCTGGATTCCCAACGGTGCCTGTCATGGGGGCAAGACTATAATTGGCAAGTTTTCGATATAACACTGACAATTAGTGACCAACTAGGGCTTGTTTGCACTGATTTTGCCACGATCGAGTATGACCGCATATGGCAACGGCCAGTGCCACGACCCCTATTTGGTTTCCCAACGGTGCCGGTAATGGGGAAAGACTATAACTGGCAAGTTTTCGATATCAAACTAAAAATTAGCGACCGACTGGGCCTTGTTTGCCCATATTTTCCCACGACCGAGTATGACCGCATATGGCAACGACCAGTGCCACGACCCCGATCTGGTTTCCCAACGGTTCTGGTGATGGGGGCAAGACTATAATTGGCAAGTTTTCGGTATCAAAAAGACAATTAGTGACCGACTGGGGCTTGTTTACGCTGGTTTTCCCACGACCGACTATGACCGCTTATGCCCACGGCCAGTGCCACGGCCTCGATCTGGTTTCCCAACAGTGCCGGTCATGTGGGCAAGACTATAATTGGCAAGTTTTCGATATCAAACTGACAATTACTGAACGACTGGGGCTTGTTTGCATTGATTTTACAACAACCGAGTATGATCGCATATGCCCACGGCCTCGATCTTTTTTCCCAGCGGTGCCAGTCATGGGGGCAAGACTATAATTGGCAAGTTTTGGATATCAAACTGAGAATTAGGGATCGACTGGGGCTTGTTTGCACTGATTTTCCCACGACCGAGTATGACCGAATATGGCCATGGCCAGTGCCACAACCTCGATCTGGTTTCCCAACGGTGCCGGTCATGGGGGCAAGACTATAATTGGCAAGTTTTCGACATTAAAATGACAATTAGTGACCGACTTGGGCTTGTTTGCACTAATTTTCCCACGACCGAGTATGACCGAATATGGCCACAGCCCCGATCTTGTTTCCCAACGGTGCCGGTCATGGGGGCAACACTACAATTGGCAAGTTTTTGATATCAAACTGAGAATTAGGGATCGACTGGGGCTTGTTTGCACTGATTTTCCCACGACCGAGTATGGCCGAATATGGCCACGGCTAGTGCCACGACCCCGACCTGGTTTCCCAACGTTGCCGGTCATGGGGGTAAGACTATAATTGGCAAGTTTACGACATCAAACAGACAATTAGCGACCGACAGGGGCTTGTTTGCACTGATTTTCCCACGATCGAGTGTGACCGAATATGGCCACGGCCAATGCCACGACCCCGATATGGTTTCCCAACAAATCCGGTCATGGGGGCAAGACTATAATTGGCAAGTTTTCGATATAACACTGACAATTAGTGACCAACTGGGGCTTGTTTGTACTGACTTTCCCCCGACCGAGTATGACCGCATATGGCAACGGCCAGTGCCACGACCCCGATCTGGTTTCCCAATGGTGCCGGTCATGGGGCAAGACTATAACTGGCAAGTTTTCGACATCAAACTGACAATTAGCGACCGACTGGGGCTTGTTTGCCCCGATTTTCCCACGACCGAGTATGACCGCTTATGGCAACGGCCAGTGCCACGACCCCGATCTGGTTTCCCAACGGTTCTGGTCGTGGGGGCAAGACTATAATTGGCAAGTTTTCGATATCAAACAGACAATTAGTGACCGATTGGGGCTTGTTTGCGCTGGTTTTCTCACGACCGAGTATGACCGCATATGGTCACGACCAGTGCCACGGCCTCGATCTGGTTTCCCAACGGTGCCGGTCATGGGGGTAAGACTATAATTGTAACGTTTTCGATATCAAAATGACAATTAGTGATCGACTAGGGCTTGTTTGCACTGATTTTCGCACGACCGAGTATGACCGCATATGGCCACGGCTAGTGCCACGTCCCCGATCTGGTTTCCCAACGGTGTCGGTCAAGGTGGCAAGACTATATTTGGCAAGTTTTCGATATCAAACTGACAATTAGTGACTGACTGGGGCTTCTTTGCACTGATTTTCCCACAACCGAGTATGACTGTATATGGCCACGGCCAGTGCCATAGCCCCGATCTGGTTGCCCAATGGTGCCGGTTATGGGGGCAAGACTATAATTGGCAAGTTTACGATATCAAACTGACAATTAGTGATCGACTGGGGTTGTTTGCACTGGTTTTCCCACGACCGAGTATGACCGCATATGGCCACGGCCAGTGCCACGACCCCGATCTGGTTTCCCAACGGTGCTGGTCATGGGGGCAAGACTATAATTGGCAAGTTTTCGACATCAAACTGACAATTAGTGACCGACTGGGGCTTGTTTGCATTGATTTTCCCACAACCGAGTATGATCGCATATGGCCACGGCCCAGATCTTGTTTCCCAATGGTGCCGGTCATGTGGGCAAGACTATAATTGGCAAGTTTTTGATACCAAACTGACAATTAGTGACCGATTGGGGCTTGTTTGCATTGATTTTCCCACTACCGAGTATGACCGCATATGGCCACAGCCCCGATCTTCTTTCCCAACGGTGCCGGTCATAGGGGCAAGACTATAATTCGCAAGTTTTCGATATCAAACTGAGAATTAGGGATCGACTGGGGCTTGTTTGCACTGATTTTCCCACGACCGAGTATGACCGAATATGGCCACGGCCAGTGCCACGACCCCGATCTGGTTTCCCAAAGGTGCCGGTCATGGGGGCAAGACTATAATTGGCAAATTTTCGACATTAAAATGACAATTAGTGACCGACTTGGGCTTGTTTGCACTAATTTTCCCACGACCGAGTATGGCCGCATATGGACACGGCCCCGATCTGGTTTCCCAACGGTTCCGTTCATAGGGGCAAGACTATAATTGCCAAGTTTTTGATATCAAACTGACAATTAGTGACCGATTGGGGCTTGTTTGCACTGATTTTCCTACGACCGAGTATGACCGCATATAGCGACGGCTAATGCCACGGACCCGATCTGGTTTCCCAACGGTGCTGGTCATAGGGCAAGACTGTAATTGGGAAGTTTTCGATATCAAACTGACAATTAGTGAACGACTGGGGCTTGTTTGCACTGGTTTTGCCACGACCGAGTATGATCGCATATGGCCACGGCCAGTGCCATGGCCCCGATCTGGTTTCCCAACGGTGCCGATCATGGGGCCAAGACTATAATTGGCAAGTTTTCGATATCAAACTGACAATTAGTGATCGACTAGGGCTTGTTTGCACTGATTTTCGCACGACCGAGTATGACCGCATATAGCTACGGCTAGTGCCACGGCCCCGATTTGGTTTCCCAACGATGTCGGTCTAGGTGGCAAGACTATATTTGCCAAGTTTTCGATATGAAGCTGACAATTAGTGACTGACCAGGGCTTGTTTGCACAGATTTTCCTACAACTGAGTATGACTGTATATGGCCACTGCCAATGCCACAGCCCCGATCTGGTTGCCCAATGGTGCCGGTCATGGGGGCAAGACTATAATTGGCAAGTTTTCGACATCAAACGGACAATTAGTGACTGACTGGGGCTTGTTGGCACAGATTTTCCCACGATCGAGTATGACCGCATATGGGCACGGTCAGTACCACGACCCCGATCTGGTTTCCCAACGGTGCCGGTCATGTGGGCAAGACTATAATTGGTAAGTTTTCGATATCAAACTGACAATTAGTGACCGACTGGGGCTTTTTTGCATTTACTTTCCCACAACCGAGTATGACCGCATATGGCCACGACCCCGATCTTGTTTCCCAACGGTGCCAGTCATGGGGGCAAGACTATAATTGGCAAGTTTTCGATATCAAACTGACAACTAGTGATCGACTGGGGCTTGTTTGCACTGATTTTCCCACGACCGAGTATGACCACATATGGCAACGGCCAGTGCCAAGACGCCGATCTGGTTTCCCAACGTTGCCGGTCATGGGGAAAGACTATATTTGGCAAGTTTTCGATATCAAACTGACAATTAGCGACCGACTGCGGCTTGTTTGCACTGATTTTCCCACGACCGAGTATGATCGCATATGGCCAAGGCCAGTGCTTTGGCCCCGATCTGGTTTCCCAACGGTGCCGGTTATTGGGGCAAGACTATAATTGGCATGTTTTCGATATCAAACTGAGAATTAGTGACCGACTGGGGCTTGTTTGCGCTGGTTTTCCCACAACCGAGTATGACCGCATATGGCCACGTCCAGTGCTTTGGCCCCGATCTGGTTTCCCAACGGTGCCGATCATGTGGGCAAGACTATAATTGGCAAGTTTTCGATATCAAACTGACAATTAGTGACCGACTGGGTCTTGTTTGCATTGAGTTTCCCACAACCGAGTATGACTGCATATGGCCACGACCCCGATCTTGTTTCCCAACTGTGCCGGTCATGGGGGCAAGACCATAATTGGCAAGTTTTCGATATCAAACTGAGAATTAGGGATCGACTGGGGCTTGTTTGCTTTGATTTTCCCACGACCAAGTATGACTTAATATGGCCACGGCCAGTGCCACGACCCCGATCTGGTTTCCCAACGGTGCTGGTCATAGGGGAAAGACTATAACTGGCAAGTTTACATTAAAATGACAACTAGTGACCGACTAGGCCTTGTTTGCACTAATTTTCCCACGAACGAGTATGACCGCATATGGCCACGGCCAGTGCCACGGGCCCGATCTGTTTTCCAACGGTGCCGGTCATGGGGGCAAGACTATAATTGGCAAGTTTTCGATATCAAACTGACAATTAGCGACCGACTGGGGTTTGTTTACACTGATGTTTCCACGATCGAGTATGATCGCATATGGCCACGGCCCCGATCTTGTTTCCCAACGGTGCCGGTCATGGGGGCAAGACTATAATTGCCAAGTTTTCGATATCAATCTGACAATTAGGGATCAACTGGGGCTTGTTTGCACTGATTTTCCCACGACCGAGTATGACTGAATATGGCCACGGCCAGTGCCACGACCCCGATCTGGATTCCCAACGGTGCCGGTCATAGGGGCAAGACTATAATTGGCAAGTTTTTGACATTATAATGACAATTAGTGACCGAATTGGGCTTGTTTACACTAATTTTCCCACGACCGAGTATGACCGGATATGGCCACGGCCAGTGCCACGGCGCCGATCTGGTTTCCCAACGGTTCCGGTCATAGGGGCAAGACTATAATTGCCAAGCTTTCGATATCAAACTGACATTTAGTGACTGTCTGGGGCTTGTTTGCACTGATTTTCCCACCACCGAGTATGACCCAATACGGCCACGGCCAGTGCCACGACCCCGATATGGTTTCCCAACGGTGCCGATCATGGCGGCAAGACTATAATTGACAAGTTTTCGACATCAAACTGACAATTAGTGACCGACAGGGGCTTGTTTGTGCTGATTTTTCCACGACCGAGTATGACCGATTATGGCCACGGCTAGCGCCACGACCCCGATCTGGTTTCCCGACGGTGCCGGTCATAGGGGCAAGACTATAATTGGCAAGTTTTCGATATCAAACTGGCAATTAGTGACCGACTGGGTCTTGTTTGCATTGAGTTTCCCACAACCGAGTATGACTGCATATGCACAAACTTTCCCACGACCGAGTATGACCGCAAATTGACACGGTGCCGGCCCTGGGGGCAAGATTATAGTCGGTAAGTTTTCAAGGACAAACTGACAATTCCTGACCGACTGGGGCTTGTTTGCACTGATTTTCCCACGACCGGTTATGACCGCATATGGCAACGACCAGTGCCACGGCCCCAATCTGGTTTCCCAACGGTGCTGGTCATAGGGGCAAGACTATAGTTGGCATGTTTTTGATATCAAACTGACAATTAGTGACCGAATGGGGCTTGTTTGCATTTATTTTCACACAACCGAGCATGACCGCATATGGCCACGACCCCGATCTGGTTTCCCAACGGTGCCTGTCATGTGGGCAAGACTATAATTTGTAAATTTTCGATGTCAAAATGACAATTAGTGACCGAATGGGGTTTTGTTTGCTTTGATTTTCCCACAACCGAGTATGACCGCATATGGCATGGCCCCGATCTTGTTTCCTAACAGTGCCGTTCATGGGGGCAAGACTATAATTAGCAAGTTTTCGATATCAAACTGAAAATTAGTGATCCACTGGGGCTTGTTTGCACTGATTTTACCACGACCGAGTATGATCTCATATGGCCACTGCCAGTGCCACGGCCCCGATCTAGTTTCCCAACGGTGCCGGTCATAGGGGCAATACTATAATCGGCAAGTTTTCGATATCAATCTGACAATTAGCGATCGACTGTGGCTTGTTTGCACTGATGTTCTGACGACCGAGTATGACCGCATATGGCAATGGCCAGTGCCACGACCCCGATCTGGTTTCCCAACGGTGCCGGCCATGTGGGCAAGACTATAATTGGTAAGTTTTCGATGTCAAAATGACAATTAGTGACCGACTGGGGTTTTGTTTGCATTGATTTTCCCACAACCGAGTATGACCACATATGGCCATGGCCCCGATCTTGTTTCCTAACGGTGCCGGTCATGGGGGCATGACTATAATTAGCAAGTTTTCAATATCAAACTGAAAATTAGTGATCGACTGGGGCTTGTTTGCACTGATTTTCCCACGACCGAGTATGACCGCATATGGCCACGGCCAGTGCCACGGCTCCGATCTGATTTCCCAACGGTGCCGGTCATGGGAGCAAGACTATAATTGGCAAGTTTTCGATATCAAACTGACAATTAGTGACCGAATGGGGCTTGTTTGCACTAATTTTCCCACGATCGAGTATGACCGTATATGGCCACGGCCAGTGCCGTGACCCCGATCTGGTTTCCCAACGGTGCCAGTCATGGGGGCAAGACTATAATTGGCAAGTTTTCGATATCAAACTGACAATTAGTGACTGACTGGGGCTTGTTTGCACTGATTTTCCCACGATCGAGTATGACCCCATATGGCCATGGCCACTGCCACGACCCCAATCTGGCTGTCGTATATAAATGTGAGGGAATCAAGTTGGTATTTTCTGTAACAGAGCCTAAAAAAACGATTGGAAACTCTCAATACAGATGGGTTATTTGTGATTGATTTTGCTAAATTATATTGTGAATGTGGTTGATCAAAGTTTACAAGTAGTTGCATTTGTTAAAGTCGTATGATCAAAAGGATTATCAGTCAAAAGTAGAGACATGTTAAGAGTTTGTGCTCGTTAGGGGTGATTGAGTTGGTGAAGTGGAACGGCATGAGGTTAAAAAGTTTTGTGTTCGATTTTTTCTACTTATATTTTTTCGATCGAGTTTGTCGTACAGAGTTTACTTAATGTGAAGTACTTGGTTGATATGATTTACAGGTTATTACGTTAATCCTAAGATTTACTTGGTATGCATTCAAAAGGTAGTGGTTGCGAGTTTTTCCGTTTGAGTTTGCAAAGTCTAGAATTTGATTCTAAAGAGCTGATTCATTAAATAATATTTTTCAGAGTACGTGATTTGAAAGTTACTGTACTTATTTTATTTTTTATTTATTTCTTACAAATTCACACACCCTTTCAAGAAATGCAGGTTGTAGATTGAAAGTAACGACAATTAGTTGGGGTCAACAACTGGCAATATATAAATAATGTTGATCTAAATTCAGAGTTCACCACAAGAAGCATGTATTAAAAACATATGCAGCAAGTCCTTTAAAAGCAATGTAATGAAGAAAAAGACAGGACAAAGTTTAAATAAGCATTGAAATGGATTGTACCATTGAAAAGATATGTCTAATTGCAACTGAAAATGTCATTCTAATTATATTTGTAAATGACATTAATATTGATTGAGAAATAAAATAATATTGTATGATACGTTTCTGTCACACAGAGCTAGATCTATGGTCTATAAAATTGAAGTCAGAACTTATCTTTTACGTTAACATGAGCAGACATGCCCATAAGTCCATATACAATGTTTCATACACAACTACTTGATATTTAGTTGTATTAACGAGGTGATATTTGAGGAGACAACACTTGTAGTACATGCAGATCGAAGGTGAGAGTTACTATATTACTTCAATCTCAATGTTCTTATTTACCATGGAGATACGACCAAATAGTTCCATCAAATTGGCTTTACTTTTCCTGCTAGTAATACTTCAACTTTCACTTTCCTTTACTTTACTTGCTGGAAATGAAACAGATAGCGATGCCTTGCTAGCTTTCAAGGCTCAAATTATGAACTATCCTCTAGGAAAACTAAGCTCCTGGAATGAATCCTCCCATTTCTGCAAGTGGTCAGGTGTTATATGCGGAGTTAGGCATCAGAGAGTCGTCGAGCTCGACTTACAGGATGGCCAACTGGTCGGCAGCCTATCGCCCTATGTTGGGAACTTGAGCTTTCTCAGGATTATAAACCTGAGGAACAACAGCTTAAGCCATACTATCCCACCAGAATTAGGCCGTCTATTTAGGCTGCGAGAGTTGGACTTCAGCTACAACACGTTGAAGGGTGAAATCCCAGTTAACATTTCTGGCTGCATTAATCTACGAAAACTTAATGTCAGCTACAACTATCTTGATGGTGAACTTCCGGCGGAGCTTGGATCATTGTCGAAACTGCAGCTACTTCTTTTCAGCAGAAACAACTTGGTTGGTCACATACCATCTTCTTTTGGAAATCTTTCGACACTTGGCATGATCTATGGAGCAAGAAATAATTTGATAGGGAGTATTCCTGATACTCTTAAAAACTTGAAGAAACTAGAAAAGTTTTCTTTTGGTGACAATAATCTTACTGGCACGGTTCCTCCTTCTATATATAATCTCTCTTCTCTAACTATCTTATCGCTGCCTGTTAATAGAATTCATGGTAACCTTCCACTGGACTTGGGTTTTACTCTGCCAAACCTTGAAATCCTTAAATTCCACACCAACCGACTTAGTGGACCTGTGCCCCCATCAGTTTCCAATGCCTCAAATCTTGTTGAGCTTAGTATATCGACGAACAACTTCACTGGAAAAGTGCCCACTTTATCAAGGTTGCACAAGCTGCAGATGGTGGCTATCGATGAAAATATGCTTGGATATGGTGAAGACAATGACTTGAACTTCCTGTATACCTTAGCCAATAAAACTAATCTGCAACATGTGGTTATTAGTGACAACAACTTGGGAGGAGAGTTACCTGAATTATTAAGCAACTTCTCAACCGAGCTAAGAATAATAGGTTTTGGAAGAAATCAGATCCGTGGAACTATACCAACCGAGATTGGAAATCTGGTCAACCTGGTTGCTTTGGGTTTAGAGACGAATCAATTGACAGGCAACATACCAACTTCAATGGTTAAATTGCAAAGTTTGGGTGCTTTCTTTCTCAATGAAAACAAACTTTCAGGGACGATCCCATCTTCTATTGGAAATATGACTTCACTAGAAACAGTAAACTTGAGGTTAAATCATTTGCAGGGAAGTATTCCATCTAGTCTTGGCAATTGCAGACATTTACTATCTCTGGCTCTTTCTCAAAACAATCTAACCGGTCGCATACCCAAAGAATTGCTTAGCATTTCGTCCTTGGCAATTTATTTAGTTCTAGCTGAAAATGAATTGACGGGTTCTCTACCCTATGAAGTGGGCCAGTTGGTGAATCTCGGAGTCCTTGATGTTTCCAAAAATAAGTTATCTGGTGAAATTCCAGGAACTCTTGGCAATTGTGAAGTTCTAGAAAATTTGTACTTGGAGGAGAACTTTTTTCAAGGGATCATCCCTAGCTCTTTGAGTTCTTTGAGATCAATATCTTATCTTGATCTCTCATATAACAACTTGAGTGGTCAAATTCCCAACTATCTGTCAAACCTCAAGTTGGAGTATTTGGATTTGTCTTACAATGAACTTGAAGGTGAGGTTCCTGTACAAGGAGTCTTTAAGAATGCCAGTGCCATTTCGATCGTGGGAAACAAGCAACTCTGTGGAGGAATACCTGAATTCAACCTACCAAGATGCTCTGCCACAAACACGGCAAAGTCAAAATCTTCTTCCAAGTTCAAGTTACTAGCTGCAATCACTTCTGGGATTCTCGGAGCAATCATTTTGACCTGTGTTTTACTTTTCTATTATTTGCTCAAGAAGAAGGGAACAAATAGGCCAATTTCTCAACCTTCATTCATTGTCCCTTTTCTGCAAGTGACATATGAAGATCTACTTAAAGCAACCAATTGGTTCTATTCAGAAAATTTTATTGGTACGGGCAGTTTTGGATCAGTATGCTGAGGAGTTCTTGAACTAGATGGAGTTGTAGCAATGAAGGTACTCAATCTTCTCCGCCCTGGAGCTTCCAAAAGTTTCATGGCCGAGTGTGAAGCCCTGAAGAACATCAGGCATCGAAACCTTGTCAAAATATTAACTGTATGTTCGAGTATCGATTTCCAGGGATTAGATTTTAAAGCTCTAGTATTTGAGTTCATGGATAATGGGAATTTAGAAATGTGGTTGCACCCCGCTGATCAGCTTACAAGTTTGAATCTTTACCAGAGGCTAAGCATAGCAATTGACGTGGCTAATGCCCTTGACTATTTACACAACCATAGTCAAATGTGTATTATCCATTGTGATCTTAAGCCAAGCAACATTCTTTTGGATGGAGAGATGACTGCTCATGTTGGAGATTTTGGATTAGCAAGATTCCTGGCAGAAGATTCCTACCAGTTACTTTCAAACAAATCAAACCAGAGCAGCTCCATAGGCATAAAAGGCACCATAGGATATGCACCCCCAGGTAATATGTACAATAATTTTCCTTGATATTTTACTTTGTTCCATATTAAAGAACATTCGACCGTTCAACTGCAGAATATGGAATGGGCAGTGAGGTGACAACTCATGGTGATGTGTACAGCTATGGAATTATGTTGCTGGAGATGTTTACAGGAAAGAGGCCTACGGATGCCATGTTTAAAGATGGACTAAACCTTCACAACTTTGTTTTGACGGCTTTACCTGTCAGTGTAATGGAATTTGTTGATCCAGTCCTTTTACAAGACGAGGAGGAAGAATCAGAGAGTGAAAACTCACAAACCCTCGAGTGTTTGACATCAATTGTCAAAGTTGGGGTGTCTTGTTCTGCAGAATTGCCTAGAGAACGGATGGATATTAGCAGTGCAGCTGCTGAATTGCGACGAATCAGCGACATTCTTGAAAGAATTGGGATCCATACTTCATGAAATCATAGTCCTACCACAAGTTTAAGAGACCTTTTCAAATAAAAAAATAGGCTATATGTGCAGAACATCGTACTTCTTGAATGGCAAATAATTGTACCCTTGAATAGCAAATAATAGAAAATTTGAAATAAAGAGAATATATGCATGTCGACATTGAATTAACAAATCCAGACACTTGGGCACAGTAAACATTTTTGAATCATTTATGCGGTGCATTTTATAATACTAATGATTGCAACAAAATGTTGCCCAAATAGTTAAATAAGTACATAGCAGGATAGATAATATTAGCAATAATTAAAGCTAAACATGCATAATTAGAATAAAAACATTTCATTATGCAGTTATTTCAGAAAGTTCAGCAAGATTAATGAATAATAGGATATTGAGAAGTGAACCATTACCGATAGTTTATCAAATAAATGCTTAGTTTCAGCAGTGTCCATACCTCCAGGGACAACTTTGCCACCATAGCTCCTTTTCTTGTTCAAGAACTGTAAAATATGAAGGCTCCCATCAGTCTCCACCAATCAGTTTCAGGTTGTAAGTTAAGCATCCTTTTGATGTACTAATATCCCCTGATTGTGTGCTACATCAACATCATCTTCTTCCACGCTGAGTAAAAAACAGATTGAGATGAAGAAGAACACAGTTAGGGTTATAGATAAAAACACAAATGGGAATACCACAGTTCTCTCAATAAATTCATATATTATGCTCAAGAAAATTACCCTCTGTTTGTTTTCTTTGCTAATTGCCTAAAGATTGCTAAATTAGGTAAACCATCAAAAGATCACTCCCTAAACCAATTTCTGTGCAACCAATTATACAAGAAATTAGTGGAAGAGATACAAAGTCATTAAAAAGAGATTCTTCTCCTGATTACAATGTTTTTCATGTTCAATTGCAACAAAAATTGTCAATCTATTGATAGAATTGAGGTTAGAAATTACTTTAACAACTTAATGTCTTTAATAAGTTTTCCCTTTAGATTTCTAACCAAACACATTAAATCTTGAAAGCCAAACTTAATATTCTTATCAATGTCAAAATAATGAGGTTTGACTTGCGAGTGTACTACTTTACATCTTTTAGAATCTGTTATCTTAAGACTTCTTCACATAATTGTTGATAATTACACTTATCAAATTCATTAAGAAAACGTTGAAAAACAAATGCCTAGCGGCCAAATCTTCAAGCATCAATTAATGACCTTATCTTGTTGGATGACGTGAAGAAACAGTCAAACTGTATCTTTTAATTATTTTCATATTAAATATATGAGTACAGGCCTTGTCTTGTTTATTATCATTATCATTTTCACAGCAATTAGATATTATACTAATCACAAGTTCAGTTTCTCAATATACTAATTTAACCATGGAGATCCAAGGAATTGGTTCCACCATATTGTCCTTACTTTTCCTGTTAGGAATGTTTCAGCTCCCACTTTCCTTTACTTTACTTCCTGGAAATGTAACAGATAGAGAGACCTTAATTGTTTTCAAGGCTCAAATTACGAACGATCCTCTTGGACAGCTAAGCTCCTGGAATGAATCCTCCCATTTCTGCAAGTGGTCAGGTGTTATATGCGGAGTTAGACATCAGAGGGTCGTCGATCTCGACCTCCACGACGGACAACTTGTCGGCAGTTTATCCCCCCACGTTGGGAACTTGAGTTTTCTAAGGATCATAAAACTGAGTAACAACGGTTTAGGCCATAGTATGCCACCAGAAATAGGCCGTCTGTTTAGGCTGCGACTGTTGGACTTTAGCTCCAATATTGATTATTGATTGTTTAAAAATCTGAATAATAATCATAAGGCTAAATTTCTATCACATAAGTCCATCTACAATATTTTATACACAACTACTTGATATTTATTTGTATTAACGAGGTGACATTTGAAGGAAGAACATTTGCAGCCCATGCAGATCGCAGGAGAGAGCTGTTATACTTCTTCGAGCTCAATGTTCTTATTTACCATGGAGATCCGACCGAATAATTCCATCAAATTGGCTTTACTTGTCCTGCTATTAGTATTTGAACTTTCACTTTCCTTTCCTTTACTTACTGGAAATGATACAGACACAGATGCCTTGCTAGCTTTCAAGGCTCAAATTATGAACGATCCTCTTGGAAAACTAAGCTCCTGGAATGAATCCTCTCATTTCTGTCAGTGGTCAGGTGTTATATGCGGAGTTAGGCATCAGAGAGTCGTCAAGCTAGACTTGTACGAAAGCCAACTGGTTGGCATATTATCGCCCTTCGTCGGGAAGTTGAGTTTTCTCAGGATTATAAGCCTGAGGAACAACAACTTAAGCTATACTAAGCCAACAGAAATTGGCCGTCTGTTTAGGCTGCGACAGTTGGATGTCAGCTACAACATGTTCACTGGTGAAATCCCACTTAACTTTTATTATTATTATTATTATCATCATTACTACTACTAAGCTGATAGAAAAAGTAAAAGAAAATTTCAGTTTTGCATTTACTTGTCCATGAATCTACGAACAAAATTTACATAAAATTACAAACGAGTAAAATACTTAAACTTTAATGTTTACAAGAAAATATAAAACATGCTCTAATATTTTGAATTGTTCAAATTGATTTTTAATATTTGAAAACATTAACGAAATTAACTTCTTATCTGTTAAATATCTCATCAATACTAACATGACATTTTTATTTTTAAATAAAAAGTGAATCTTATAGTTATTTAACAAGCTAGACGTACACTCATACGTTATCATTTTTTGAATAATTTTAAAATATTAATTAGATGACATTAGGGTTATCTTTTATTTAAAAAGTATAAAATAATATTATATTAATATTGTTATGATATTTAACTAACATATATTTAATTCCATCAAATTTTTTGTCTATTTAGGACTTATTCGTTTTGAAAATGTTAATTTCAATTTAAATACTTCGAAATAATAAGGTTCAAATTGTATTTTATTATAAATGATAAGTTTCAAAATGCAAGTGTAGTAATTTAGATATTTTAGATTCTCGTCTTCTTCACATAATTGTTGATAATCACACTTATCAAATTCATTAAGAACTTTTCTTCTTTTTTTGACTTTCTTAGCATGCATGCAACTCAACATCCATAAAAAATTAATAAAACGTTGAAAAACAAGGGCCCAGCCGCCAAATTATTGTCATCAATTACTGGTCATATCTTGTCGGATCACGTCAAAAATTATTCTATCTGGAATATCTTCTCAGCGTTGCAAATGACATTAAATGCATTCACTTGCCCCCCAGACTGATCTTGTAATTTTTTTCATATTAAATATATGAGGAAAGGTGCAAACAGATCGAGAACAGGTTTGGTTTATTATCAGCATCATTTTCACAGCAATTGGCTATTATACTAATCATAAGTTCAGTATTTCAAGATACTTATTGAACTATGGAGATCCAAGCAATTGCTTCCACCATACTGTCCTTACTTTCCCTGTTAGGAATGTTTCAGCTCCCAGTTGCCTTTCCTTTAATTGCTGGAATTGTAACAGATAGAGAGACCTTACTTGCTGTCAAGGCCCAAATTACCAACGGTGCTATTGGAAAACTAAGCTCCTGGAATGAATCCTCCCATTTCTGCAAGTGGTCAGGTGTTATATGTGGAGTTAGACATCAGAGGGTCGTCGAGCTCGACCTACATGACGGCCAACTTGTCGGCAGTCTATCCCCCCACGTTGGGAACTTGAGTTTTCTAAGGATCATAAACCTGAGTAACAA
>JAOQMP010000003.1:35830350-35849554 GCA_027563575.1 Erythroxylum pedicellare
CAATCTTTTATATATATATATATATATATAATCTAATAATACATTTTATATCTTTTTTTAAATACCTTTAAATCTTTTTAATTAGTGGGGATTGAAGTAGGTGTTGATTTACGTTGGTACCTTCCCTTGACACATAAGGAATCTGCACCTTGTATTTTGCTTTGTTCTTTTTCAGAGTTTTATGTGGTGATGACCTTGTCCTACAACTCCACTTCTTGCCTTTTTATCATACATAAGTCCCTAGAGACAAAGGACAGTACTACTACTACTTTAGAGAGTTAAGGCTATTCAAACACAAACCTAACCTTTCATCTGTTACCTTTCAGGATTCATGGCAGTAGTACCCACGGCTTAGGATACTAAACATTCTTGTTCTAAGCAAGGCATGGGTTTTTTTAGTAACCCTAGATGATCACACATGGGTTATACCTCTTCAATTGTGAAGAATTATAATTTAGTTATTGATGATGGAGTACAATTATAAATAAGGAGTCAAATTTAGTTTGATCTATTTTTTTAATTTAAGTCTATTATGACTTAATTTGGATAATTCAAAATTTAAATAATTTGAAACCGTTTTAATTATATTTTAATAGAATATATAGTTTTAATTATTTAATTTATTTAACTATTAAATAAATAAAAATTATTTTATTATAATTAACTTGAGGTATTAAATATAACCTGAAATTTTATCAATTTGAATTTGAACGCAAACTTCAAACCAAACCAACAAAATTTGATAACCAAGAATCAAAACATTCACAAAATTTTTAGTCAAATTCCATTTATAAAGTAAGCAAATTATTCATTGATAGGGAAAAAATAAAAGGTAAAAAATAAAAATAAAAATAAAAATATAATTTTAGAAAAAAATATTAACCTAACAAAATAAGTTATAGTATTGAAATTTTTAAATCATGAAAAATTATTTTCCATACATTAAAAAATATTCAATTAGAACATAAATTCAAATCAAATTTATCTTCTGCAATCATAAAAGACTGTTAAAAGCAGATAATTGAAAAATCATTTATATAGATCCGAAGTGTGAAACTTAAACATCAAGAATTGCCAATCGATGTGACATCGACGACAATAAGATGATGTTATGTGTGGGACTTGTTCGAATGAAACAAATAATAATACAGTCACAACACAATCATACATATATAAACACTAAAGTGTGGTTTTGTGGGGGTGTATATCTAGTTTGTAAGTAGTTGCTGATATATATATATATATATAGAAAGTGTGGTTTTGTGGGGGTGTATATTGAGTTTGTAAGTAGTTGCTGATATCTATCTATCTGTATATATATATATATAGATAGATAGATAGATATTTGATGATCTTTTGTTTTTTTATACACACTAATTTTCTCTGTATATACACACTATATTTCTTGGTCTCCTTTTTTATTTCTATCTTTATTACATGGTATGAGAGCCTTGTTCAGATTATTTGTGATCTTGCCTATCACACTAGTTTTGTTGAAGATTGTTGACATGAATTATAATAATGAGGGAAATGGTTCTAACACTCAATCCAGTGTTGAGAAGCTTGTAGGCACAAACTACAAATATTTGAGATTGTGTATGAAAGCGTTTCTTCAAGGTCAAGACTTATGGGATTTAGTTATTGGAAATGATGAAATTCTAGCTAATACTGTCGAAAATAGCAAATCACGAAGGAAGTGGAAGGTCAAGTGTGAAAAGGCTCTTTTTGCGTTGAGGACTTCAATCAGCAAAGAGTACATTGATCGTGTTCGTAACATCAATTCCCCAAGTGAGGTTTGGTAGACGCTTGAGAAGTTGTTTACAAAGAAGAATACGTCAAGGCTCTAGCGTTTAGAGAATGAATTGGCAATGACAACACGAGGTATGTCAATCGGTGAATATTTTTTACGCATTAAAAACCTCTATGCTGAATTTCAGAGTTAAATAAGAAGATTAGTGAAGGGCGACTCCGAAGGTATCTAATTCGTGGCTTAAGGAAGGAGTATACACCTTTCATAACTTCCATTCAAGGCTGGGAAAATCAACCATCAATCGAAGATTTTATAGAATTTGCTTTCTAATCAAGAAGCTTTGGCAAAGCAGACGGGTGGCAAGCAAAATTCTGGATCAGATCTTTACTCAAAAGGAAGATCACACCAGAAAAGTATAGCTGAGAACAAAAATTTAGAAAAACATTCAAATGCAAAAAGGAGTGATGGCGGCAACTTACAAAGAAACAACCCCATCAAGTGCTATAGATGTGAGAAGCTCGGTCATATTAGGAAGAATTGTAAGTCAAACTTTCCAAAGCAAATGCAACAAGTGAAGAAGCAAAAAAATGATCAACTTAATTGGGAGTAATGTTTCATGACTGAAGTGGTTAAAGACTCAAAGTTAATACCTGACAAAGTGCTCGTTGATCATGTCAACTACAATAAGAAGCGGATCATTGATTCTGGCTATTTATACCACGTGACTGGCAATGATTCATTGCTCACAAAGCTACATAAACATAATGGAGACCATGTTATCGTTACTGCTGATAACTCAACTTATCCATAAGTAAACGAAGGCAATGTGGAGATTGACGATGATGATGCAAAAGCTGGAGTTGTCAAGCCTACTGATGTCTATCATGTTCCAGGTTTGAGAAAGAATTTAGTTTCAGTTTCTCAGCTTACAAATTCTAGAAAATATGTTTTGTTTGGCCCACATGATGTCAAGGTTCTTGATAATGTGAAAAATGTTTCTATTGATGTTGTGTTTGTAGGTAAAAAAAAGGGGTCTTTATTTGTTTTATCAACAGGGGAGGCATATGTTAAAAGAACTAGTCAATATGATAACGCTACAATTTGGCATGCTCGTTTAGGCCATATAGGCTTTCAAATGTTGTAGCAAATCTCCTTAAAGAAGCTGCTGGATGGCATTCCAACTTTAAACAATATGCATGAAGATGTGATCTGTCAAGGTTGTCAATACGACAAATCACATCGGTTTCCTTTCAAGAGCTCAACAAATTGAAAATCAACATTATTCAAGCTGGTTAACACAGATTTGATGGGACCTACAAAAACACCTACCTACTGCGGCTATCGCTATGTTATACGGTGTTGGTCGATGATTGCTCAAGGTACAATTGGGAACATTTTTTGACAGAAAAGAGTGAAGCTTTCTCAAAATTTGTTGAGTTTAAAAATTATATAGAAAAGGAGTTTAGATCAAAAACTGGTTGCTTGAGAAGTGACAATGGTGGCGAGTACATTTTAGATGGTTTCTTTTAGTACTGTAATGAAAATGGCATTCGAAGGCAAATGACATGTCTTAATACCCCTCAACAAAATGGGGTCGCTGAGAGAAAGCTGGCACATCTCTGTTCGATAAGTCTCTCATGGCTACATGATAAAGATCTTCCAAGAAATTTGTGGGCTAAAGCAATTCGATGTGCTTGCCATGTAATAAATCGACTGCCTCTATGGCTAGGTAATAAGAGATCACCTTTTGAAATATTGTATAATAAAAAGCCAGTTGTTAATTATTTTCAGGTGTTTGGTTCTACTTGTTACATTCATATTCCAAAATCTGATCAAACCAAACTTGACCCGAAAGCGAAAACATGTATTTTTGTTGGCTATGATGTATATATGAAAAGGTGGAGGTGTATGGATCTAGAGTCAAAGAAGTGTGTTACTTCAAGAGAGGTCATGTTCGATGAAGTGTCATCAATGTATTCTAGCAAAAATTACACCTTTAAATATGTTGATATTAATGATGAGCAAGACAACTTGAAGCTGGAAAATGATATGCAACCATCCAACAACAATGAAGTTGGTGATCCTAGGGGTTCTGAGTGAGAAAACTCAAATTCAAAAGCTAGTCAAAAGATTGTGAGAAGATCGACAAGGGAGAAAAGACAGCTAGATTATCTTAGAGACTATGAAGAGCAGATAAATAAGTGCTTTGTGATTTCATGTTTCTTTGGAGCAGTAAATGGAGAACCGACTTGTTATGAAGAAGCTAAAGGTTGCCTAAAGTGGTAAGCAACTATGCTAGAAGAAGTTGAAGCCAAAAATCAGACTTGGGAACTTGTACCGAAACCAGAAAATTATGAGCTAGTCACTTGCAAATGGGTCTATAGATTGAAGAAGAAATCAAATGGAACAATTGACAAATACAAAGCTTGGTTGGTTGCTCGCGGCTTCTCTCAAAACTATGGACTAGACTATAAGAAGACTTTTGGTCCAGTAGCAAAAATGGTGATCGTAAGATCAATTTTCTCAATTGTAGTTGTTAGAAATTGGAAGTTGTGGCAACTTGACGTGAAGAATGAATTTCTTTATGGAGAGTTGGATCGTGTAATATTCATGGAACAACCCCTATCTGTCGGTTGAAGAATGAGTTGGCAGTTTGTTTTGACATGAAGAATTTGGGTGAGGTTGGATGTTTTCTTGATTTCGAGGTGGAGAAAACAAAATAAGGATTTTTATTTCACAAAAAGGATATGTCAGATCCTTGTTGAAATGTTTTGACATGGAAGAGGCAAAATAGATGTCTACTCCTATGGAACCTTTTTTGAAGCTGAAGAAAGACGCAGGGAAATTGTTGAAGGATGCAACAAGGTGTCGGCAACTAGTTAGTAAGTTAATTTATCTAAAAATTGCAAGACCAAAATTTTCATATTCTGTAAGTGTTATTTCTCAATTTATGCAAAATCCAAGAACCACTCATTTTTTATGCAACTAAGAGAGTTCTCCGTTATATTAAAGGAACTGCTGATCATGGTATGATGTATGAAAAAGGAGTTAACTTATGTTTGAGTGGATTTACTTATGCAGATTGGGCAGGTGATGCAAGTGATCGACATTCAACTTCAGGCTACTGCTTCAACATGAGTTCAGTAATGATTTGTTGGTGCTGTAAAAAGCAGTCAATTGTTATATTATCAACTACTGAAGCAGAGTATGTGACAGCAACTACGGCAACACAAGAATGCATTTGGCTAAAACGTTTGATGAAAGATTTGGTCTGCAAAGTTGATCATGCTGTCAAAATTCAACATGACATTGAAAGTGTCATCAAACTTGCTTCCAATCCAATTTTTCATGGGCAAACTAAACATATCGAGGTTCATCATCACTTTGCTCAAAAGAAAATGCTAAATCAAGAGATTAAGCTACAAGCAGTTCATATCAGTAATCAAGTTGTAGATATATTTACAAAAGCTTTATTTATTTTAAAATTTTCATGGTTTAAATATGCTATTGAAGTTATGGATAGGAAGTATCTACTAAGAGGGGGTATTAAAAATTAGTGCGTACATACTTTGTTGCAAGTTTATTTTCTTTTATGTTGCTGTGTTTGTTTTTTTAATTGTTGTTATCCTCATCTTACTTTTTTTGGGTTAATTAAGTATAAAGTCTACTAAGAGGGGGTGTTAAAAATTAGTGCACACATATTTTGTTGCACGTTTATTTTCTTGTTGTTTGTTTTTTAATTGTTGTTATCCTCATGTTCTTATTTTTTTTGGTTAATTAAGTATAAAGTTTCTTATGTCATTAGTAGATAAAGGTTCTTTAGTTAGCGGGAGTAAATCCAAAAGGAGGAGGGGTTGTGATTTTTGATTCTATAAATTTGAAGTAATCGTTTGTTTTCTCTCTCTATTTATTGGCTTCCTCTTTTATTTCCCTCTTTGTTACGTATGTATGGGCTTACCACGACCACTATTGAATGGAAAATGACGTGTCTTCCTCTATGCAAAACCATACAGATTCTGCCACATGCAGCCTTTTAGAAAAAGTAGATCGTTTTCATACCTCTTTCATTATGCTGCGTACGATTCTCTTCATTTGCCATGTAGAGATAGAAAATTGACCTGAAATTTGTCTCGACGAGCACATTAATGATTTAGCAAATATGGTTTGAAAATGTTTGGTAAGATGCCACCTTTCCTTAAATTAATAAATTTGATTTAAATTTAAATAAAAAATTAATTATAACTTAATAATATATGTTACCATTTTTAATTAGAGGGATCGTAAAAGGGAGGAATTGTATCATTTTTCTCTCTCTCTTTTTTTTTTTTTACTTCCATCTTTAAATCAATAGAATACAAAGTATAAGTATAAATGAGACAATTAAATTTAACACATACTAAAATATATTACACACATATTGAAATTATATAAATTCTCATTATTCCTCGGGAAGAGTTTTTACATTAAAATTCTAAGTAAGCCTTATATAGAAAATAAACAAAAGCTGATTTACGTGTGAAAAAGTATAATTTAATTTTACAATTTTTTTAATATACATAAATTTTCAAAATACTTAAATTTTGAATTATAAATGATTATTACTCGAGCACGAGTTCTCATATTAAAATTCTAAATAAATTGTATATAAAATAAACAAAAAAAGATTTATAAATATAAAATATAGTTTAAATTTTTAAATAATTTTGAATTGATATAATCTTTTAAAACACTTAAATTATAGGTCATAAACTCTTTTTTTGGTCTTTTAAAATTAGAAAAATTTTACATGTAACTACATACATCAAGAATGTAGCTATATATATCCTAAGTATTTATTTATATTATATGGGAACTTAAATTTAGAATTTTCTTAGTATAATAATTTAGAAACTCGATATATTTAGATTAAAGATGTAATTTGTACCTCAATGTTTCACATAAAATATAAATTTAAATAAGTTTTTATTGCCCTAAAAATAGTAATAAAGATAACAAATCGAGAGCTATTTAAACATTTTGTAAAACCTTAAAGTGAAAATCATATATTTAGTCAATATTTAAAAAAATTATTTTAAAATTATATAAGTGTTTATTAAATTTAATTTAATCTAATTGTGACATGAAATAAACTAAATTTATGATTTATATATTTACAAATTACCAAAATTTTAATTTAGTTAATATTTATGGTACTATCCATAATTTAAACTTTTTAAAAGACCTTAAGTTACAATTCACACCTTTGGTCTATATAAATTCTTTTAAATATGTGAAATCGTACCTACTTCCTCTAAAACTTAGACTTTCTTCGAAAGTTTCACCCTATTCCCACTTTTGAAAGATAAAACATGGTGATAAGCATTTAAATAATATGGACTGACCGAGCCCAAGATCTAGGGACATTAACCTTGTAGTTCGTCCCATGAAAACTGACTTCTTAAATTTATATATATATATATATATATTATTTATCAGTTCTTTAATACATGAATCAAATTCTATATTACGTCTCTTGCGAATTGTCTTGTTATGTTCAGACAATAATTCAGATCAGTGTCAATATAGTTTCCATCGAAAAGCTAATTTATGTTTGACTTAGCGTACCAAACATGAATTGCTTAACATTGTTATTATTATTTTCTTTTTCAACAAGATTCCTAGATTAAATTTCCATGCAAATACGTATTAGTCTCTTTCAAACTCCTTTCTTAGTACTTTCTAATTTGATCATTCCTTAGCTATTAATCTAGGAATCATCTCAAAGTCGATAAGACGGCACTATGAAGAGATATTTTCTATGTACATGTAACTTTATTTTTTCCTTATAATAATATAAAAAAGTCTAACCAGTCCACTTAAAATATGAATTTTGATCGGGAAGAAGTCTTCGTTTACCAAGATACATAGAATGTACAATATCCTCCATTTTCTCTCTTTTTCTTTCACCTAAACTTAACTACAATCAAATTGGAGTTGTTGGGGAACAACTTTTGAATAATCAACCCTTGTTTGAATCTTTTTTTGTCGCTTTTTTATGATTATTTTTGTTATCAAATTATTTACAAAAGTTTTTTAAATTGAACGCAAATATGTAAATTTGTTTAATTTTGAATATTTTATAATTAAAAAATAATTTACCTTTTTAAATAGTTAGATGAGAATATATAAGTAAAACATCAAAAGTTTAGTTGTCTATTGTTTTTTCAATAGAGAAATCCAGGTTGCATGATTATTTTTTATTCTATTTTATTTATTACTTTTGAGTTAGGAGTCTCTTTTAAATTAGGAAAATTAATTTAGTACATATAATAATAATCATATTAGAGGACCAATTATATAGTCATTAATAATTATTATTAATATTAAATAATAAAATTTTTACTATTTACAATATTATTGATCATCTATACCCACCAATAGACATTTTTTTTCCCCTAATATAAGTTTTTAATGCATACAATGTTGAATTTTAGGTTTATGAATTCAAACTTTGTAGGAATTACAATTTATGCCCAACTATATGCTTTTATATCCTCATCACCTTAGACAAGATTAAAAGAGACATTATTTCACAAGAGTGGATTAATAATTTAATAGCACTAAATGTGTTGGAGAATTTGGTTTCCAAGTGGAGAGAGTTTGTTTAATTGTCTTGCCTTGGCAATAAAAGCAATATCTAATTAAGACTATATATCATTTTCAAATTAATGCAGGTGGAAAATCATATAATACCTTATAAATAAAAGAAGGATATAAAATTTAATACTTCTTTTTCTTTGATTATGAAATATTTTTTTCTTCTAATTAGGAACACAATAATTAAATTCCTTTTAATTTTAAGATTCGAACTTTAATTCTCTTATTTTCAGCACTAATCATTACACTGATTCATTATAAATATTTGATTAACTTTTGTTTATGTGATATATTTATTAAATATTTTTTTAATTTTAGCATAATAATAAATGTTTTTCAATTTCTTATTAGAGCACAATAAATTCTTAAAAAATGGCACAAATGGGCTGCAAACATCTTATTATGTCAACAAATCAATTATTTAAATATCCTTAAAATTTTCGAAATCTCGGCCTTCGTCCACTCAAATTATAATTTATATTCACCAAAGAAGAAAGGGTTCTTAAAGAATAGTAGGAATATGTCAACTCAGAACATCTAATGTTATAGTGTACCATATTTTAGTTTTAAAATAATAAATCAATAATAATATTTTCAAAAAAGAGACCAAGAACACAAATGCAAAAGACCAGGATAGTGTGCTATGCACCCATCGGTGACAAAGAGAGATTGGCTTCAAGTGAAGTCGTATGTGTATATAAAGAACCTCTAGCAAAAGCCCTCCTCGCCTTACCTACTCTCCTCATCAACTAGCCACTAGATCTTCATCACTCCACTTCATGTTCTTCTACTGCTACATTTTTTCACCATTGATGATTTGTTTCAAAGCAGCATCAATCTGTTAACGGATGTTTTTCCCTTGTTTCGTCCTGTTGAGGTTATCTCTCTATATTATCTGATTTCTCTTTTCCAGTCACTTGGCTTTCTAACGACAGTTAGAGGGTTAGACTCTTCCCTGGAATCGTCTCATAAATCATCAGAACAGAAAAAGTAGTTGGTTCTTCTCCTTGAAAATTGTCCTTTCCTTGAATTTGTCAGTCTTTTTCTTCTCATGGGCAATGTTTTATAGCTCCAAAAAGTTGAGGTTTCCTCTCAGATCATCAAGAAACATGGGAAACGAAAGTATCTATGGTTCGAATGTCTACGTATGTATGCCTATAAAGGCAACAAAGTAAACGGTACATAGTTTTCTGGTAGAAGAATTTGCGTTCTTAGTTCCTACTTCCTACGAACACTCTATTCATTCATTCACTTTGTTTCACAAGATCGACTGATCCAGACGTTCTTGCTCCTTTCCTCCCTCCCATGTTGTTGTTCACACACGTATGTGTGTATAAGTAACTAAGTATATACAAATACTTTAATGGGTATATACATGGGGTTCTCCTCTCTTAGACGGGATCGATTAGGTGAAAAATCTGATCTTTCTTTGATCAACAGTCATTGGTTGCAGGTGCAGCATCACCAAGATTCACATGCAAGCAAGGCTTGCTTTTTGTTATAGGTAAAAAGTACAAGCCCTTTTGTGTGCTGTTTAAGTGTTATCTGAGCATGAGAATCTTGATGATGCTGCATCGGCGATGAATGACTATGCCTGAAGTAGCTGGATCTAAGATCTTCTGCATCTAAAACAAGGTAAAGCTGCTTCAATTGTTTCTTCTTTTTACTCTAACTTTTGCCTAAATTTAGTGGGTTCACTGAGTAATTATTGTCAGACACTATATAATGGCTTCTGGGCTGTACAGAACATATGTGGTACAAGTCCAGTTGCAATTCTTCTTGATATTAGTGTGTTGGGGGTCCTCCCTTTTATCTGTACTCGTACAGGAAATGAAAGATACTACTGCAAATTAAGGACAGGGACAAACATACAAGATCATTGGAACAGGAAGCAGGTGAGAGCTCTTAGTTTTTATCCATGACCTTTTTTCATGTTTAATTGATATTCCTGTATTTTGTGAGCTTTCCCATCTGGAATACAGTCCATTTGATGTACTTATTATCAGGGTTCTGATAAAAAGAAGCCAAAATCTTCCTGAAATTAGGGTTTTTCTGTCTTTTTGGTCTATTCCTAAGAAATTTAGGATTAAACAAGTAAGAAGATTAGCATAGATATTGACCAAGTACGGAATTCTTACTTGTGTAGGTCTGCAGTATTGAAGCCTCTAACTGAACCGGAAAAGTTGTGAAAATCTTCAGATTGCTTTGAATTTGTTCCTTTGCCTCTTAAATTTTATGTCTCAGCAAAGAAAAGTATACAATACCATAAATTTGATAGAGTAATTATGATATTTGATCAACAAAATATGTATACAAACATCTCCAGAAGCAAATATCGCTGGCAATCCTCAATTACCAAGAGACGTCTTGATATTTTTAGATGGAACCCTCCTAATTTCAGCCTATTTTTACTATTGATTAGCTACTGTGATCTTTTCAGAAATTATTATCAGATGAGCTAACTCACCATTTTCAACCCCATTTGTTTCAAACTTCCTTTTGGTTTAGGTGCCCAGTGAATCGTCCTGTAAGAATAGAACAGACATATTGCATCATTTCTTGGAAATATAAAGTAAAATGAAGTACTATCCACTGTTGCTTTTGAGCATGTTCAAGGTACTAAATCATGCTAATTTGGATATTGATGTTTCCTCAATTTTATTCCATTTTCTTATATATGAGTCGTCCTTACAAAAGAATCTCATAGGAACTTGCTGGTGCTTACAATGTTTGCATGAGGATATAGAGAGAAATAGATATGTAATATCACATCTAAGGTATTCAAATTAAATCTCGTGGGACTGAGCTTAGGTTGAGGACATATTTACAGTCAAGATTGTTCTGGCAGAATGTCCCACATGCAAAGACCAAACAAAAACAAAAACAAATAGCTGTAATTCACCTGAAAAAATGGAAAAAAAAAGAGATGATCATTATGGCTCTAGTTGACTGAAATTTTGTGTTTGTTTTTCAACTGCACATGATCATATAGTAATTTATGTAATCGATGATGAAGGTTTAGATCCTGAGTTATAAAACTTAAAACCCTTTTGGTTTAATATTCTATTAAGCTTGCAAGATGCAACCGGGTATTATTCCATGTCCTATGTTCGGAGGATGCTCAAAAGGAGAGTCCATTATCGATATATATATGTATATTTTGGTAGTGATAGTTTAAGTATAAAGTTCTTTAATGTTACGATTTCGTTACTGTAATTTATCGTATTATGATCGTAATAACCTGCAATCACAGCATAATCGCTAGTTTGATCCATTTCAAGTTTCAGGTGAAATTGAAGAAAGAATCTTAAAAGCCGTGTGAACGTGGGGGTGACAACAAGAGCTGTTACGTCAAGTTGATAAGTGAAGGAAAAGAGCAGAAGATATCCTTTTCCTTCTTAAGGTCCACACAGAACTGAACAATAAAAACAACTTCAATGTGTACTGTGTGATGATGGCAAATCGATTCTGGTTAAGAGTGGCTTTGTATGCGTATGCAAATAATTCAGTTTTTTGGACGTTGCTTGCCAAATCTTTCACTTCTTGATTGGATGCTTTCTTCTCCGGTAAAAATAAAACCTTAGAAGTCACTTCTCTTTGCTTATTCTCGTATGGTAACATTGCAATGTTCCTTTAAGCAAACGGTGAAGTATAAAAATGTAATGTTTTTGCATAGAATGAAGTGATTAAATTATATAAGTTCTAGTAAGATTTTTCTTGGAGTTGGATTCAATCTCTTTGTAAATTATCTATAGAATATGTCAAATATATAATCAATAATTATTTACGATAATTTTTGTATAAAAATTTAACAAAAAGATTAAAATTATATTTGAATTTAAAATAAAATAAATTGAATACAAATTGGATTATCAAGAGATACCTAAAATAAAATACAAAACTTTTAATATTGATAGACATATTATAAAAATTAATAATTTTTTCTTATGATATCGAAATTAGAATTTTTCAATTAATTAATCATTCTTTCTTTCCTGTCATAAAATTTCAATAATTTAAATTATCTTATTAAAACTACTTTGCATTTATTAGTAATTTACTTAAAATAATTAATAAAAAATTGTGATAATTTTGTAAAAATTGTGTCATTTTTCAATTCACATTAGCATAAAATTCTATTACAATATTCAAAAAAAAAAGTGAAAGCTAATCTGGTGCATCAAACCGCATAGCCACGTCTCCTTCCCTTCGATAGCTCACAGCCATTAATTTACTTCGAAGAAAGAAAAGAAAGTTAGGCATATTTGTACGTCGTATTATTGAATATGGTACAATGACATCTAACATCTCCCTTTTCATCGATAGTGGCCTATCCATCTTAATATTAAGTGGCTCAAGCATATATCTCACGAAATAGTTTCTGATTTGTGTTATTATTACCAAATCTTTGCATAAGCCTCGTAATTAATCTCTCTTTTTTTTAATCTTTGCACTCGAGGCTTATTCTCTATCTGATTCGATAAAAATAAGTTTTTATTATTTTAAATTTATAAAATTTTGTTAAGTAAAAATATATATAAAATATCAATTTTTTAATTATTTGTTAAGAAACTTTAAAAGTTCACGGTCCCCCCACACCCACACTCTCGGTACCTTTTCCCTTCATTGATCAACCAAAGTTGAATTGATTACAGGACAAACTATTGAAATGTGTGCTTGCAATTCTTGGTATGATCTTGCTCAAGTCAATGAGGTTGGCCAATGGAATCAACGGTCCCCACCGCTCTTCAGCATGATGATTAAAATGCACCTATATGTAGAGTCCCCATCTCAAAGAAATATGATAGCAAAAAAATACAATACGGATGATACCAAAAATTGAATGATCATAACTATCGACTTTGTACTTTGTAATTTGAGGCCACACGAATCACGGGACCGGTCCACCTGTGTATAAAAAGTATGTGATTAGTATCTGGGGAGTCCTTTTCTCTTTTTTTTTTTTAATTTCACTTTTTACAATGTATAAAAGTAGAGATGAAATTAGACCCGAGCTAACTTCGACCTACCTTGTCTTGACCCAAAGTTAACGGGTTAGAACTAGATTAACCGAATCTTGGATTGAACCTTGGATTTGATATTTTTGAAAAAATCGGGTTTTAAGGTTAGGCTAGAACTAAAGTTGCTTAGGCTCAATGCGACTTGAAGACTGGCTCGTATAAATAAAATGATATCATATTATTCATTTTTTTATTTTTTATTTTTTAAAAAAGTTCGAGACAGGTTAAGTTAGTCTAACAAAGCTTTACCCTTATAAGCAAAATGTAATCGTTTTATTGGAAATGATGTCATTTTTATTTTTAATTTCTTTTTAAAAAATTTGGATGGACCAAGTAAAGCTAGGACTTGAGTCGTATTCACGGTCAAATTCATTCATTGCCATTCCTAAATAAAAGTTGATTTTTTAATAGCATAAAAGGGCGATATCATAGTAGCTTTTGGTGATTAGAGCTCTATGCTTTATCCCATAGTGTAGGGATCAAATTCTCATAAATATATGTGGTGAAAAGAATGTTAATTCCAACATGGAATTATAATACAAATTACATAAATTAATAAATAATTTTGACCATGATAAAAGTGCAAGATTTGATGTAGAATTTATAATAAATTAGATATGTTAAAATTTTGAAAAATTCAAATTTAGCTTTGTTTTTATTTGAAGTAGATTTTCTTGATAGGAACTTAATCTGAATCTAGTTTGAACATATATAAATTAGTTATTAAAAATGTATAATTAAAGTCAATTATATATATTTAAATCAAATTTCAAGTAAGTTTGAATTTTTTTATAAATTAAATAAAATCAAATTTTATTTTATTTAATCCTAAATTAATGGATCAAATTAATTGGGATCTGATTGGGTGAAAACCAATTTGAGCTCAGTCCCTAATCTATTACAAAATAATGATATTTATATTTTATAATAATAAAAATAATTTCAATTATTATAATCTTGATCATTTTGTTCTTGCTTAATACATTTAATATTTGAATGCATATAATTATGTATTATAATTTTTTAATTAGAGATATTACTCTCAAAGAGTCAATGTATCTAGTGCTCAAGGCATTTCATTTTAAGTGATCTAAAAAGGTTCCATTGCAAAGAAGCAGCTTTATTGGTTACTCAAAGCCTAAAGATATTATTGTGATGAGTGTTAATTAGCAACAACTAATATAATAATATTACTTGGCCATTTTATAAATTTTTATATTTAAAAAGTTAGAAAATTTCCTTCTATTGACCCAATACATGAGCACAAATTAAAATTTTCAAAAGGTTTGTCTTCTTGGCCCAATCGTAGACTAACTAGAGAGTCTGGGCCATAATGGGTTCTGAATCATTTGGGATTACAAAATGGGCCTTTGAAAATCAAGCCCAATAAGAAATTCCTTCTAGTAATTAACTGAACTCTACCAACTAGATTAACTTCGATGGACAAAACTCAAACCTAGATACACACCTACTACTTCCAGTTCTGCTTCTGAATACAGGAACATCACTCAATGAAGTGCAAGAATTTCGTTTCTGTACCAGTCTTTAGCGTGTTACTGTTGGTGGGTATTGTTTATTGTATCACGGTTTTCATTTTCATTGAGGATTGGGTCGGGTTGCACAGCTCAACTGGGACTTTGAATGCTTCCTTCTTCACTATCTTGGGTTGTCTATGTCTGTTCTGCTTCTTTGTCTGTGTTCTGACTGACCCTGGTCATGTTCCGTCTTCATACGTACCGGATGTTGAAGAAACTCTGCTCTCGGATCAAGAGCCCCACATCAAGGTCAGTTGTTAGATGGTTTCTTATTAGGACTTTGTATTTGCTTCCCTAATCCATTTGAAGTTTTGAGATTTTTCGTTTAGAGGGTGAGAAAATGGAGTAGAACAGAGAAAGATGTAATTTTTTTTGTTCTCGTGGTTTAGGATTATGACTTTCCTTCCTGGTTTTTACTTGTTGACTTGAAATCTGGGAAACAGTTAATTTTGACTGATTGATCATGGTAAAATTCGTTAGAGAATGGTTGATTTGCTTTTTGATAAAACTTGCGTCTTGTGTCTCTTGTCTTGTGCTGTTGCTAGGAAAAGGCTGATCTACAATTTCATACACGTCTTTATGAATTGCTTATGGTATGACTATCTGGTTTAACTTCAGGTTTAGCCCTTTGAGGCGTTTTTATTTAGTCGTCGGTGTAGCGTACCAAGAATGATTCTCACGCAGTATAGTTCTTTTGAATTCAGTGTACAAAGCAATTGCATAATTCTTAGGGTTTTTATTGCTTTTATTCTCAATGCAATTAAGTGGGATCTTTTTGGTGAAATTTAACTTGGAACTGATAGATATTTACTTGCTGTAGAGTTCAGAGTCAAGAAAATGTGACAAGTGTTGTAACTACAAGCCTCCGAGGGCTCATCATTGCCGGGTCTGCAGAAGGTGTGTTTTGAGGATGGTAGGTTGTGCTACATTTCTTGTGCAGTAATTGTTTGATTCCCTAGCCTTGAACTTAGCCTTCCATGGTCTTATGGTTTCTTCTTTAAAAATATAAAATCGGATGCAGGATCATCATTGTCTATGGATAAACAATTGTGTTGGATATCATAACTACAAAGCCTTTTTCATATTAGTCTTAAATGCAACTGTGGCAGCACTTTATTCAGCGGTAGGTATAGTATGATTTTCGTACCTATTATTTTTGTTTAAATAGCCTTAGGTTGTGACAACGATTTCTTGTATGGTTAGGTGATATTGATCATATGTTCCTTTCAGCTGAATTTCAAAGGAAAGCTTCCTCTCAAGCTTTTCTATGTAAGTGGTTATTAGCTTTTCGTTGTCCCTTTTTTCTCTATGTAATTCTGGTTTTTTATTGTTGAACTGATTAAAATTCATAAAGTTCTTTTATTTTTGAAACATGCCATATGTGTTCCTGCTCTGCCTTGCCTCTATACTACACTACTATTTGGATTCTTTTCCTAAATTAAAATTGATGTCGTATTTTTTAGGTTCTTTCTGGGGTAATGATGTTTTCGTTAAGCATAGCACTCGGGACCCTCTTGGTTTGGCATTTTTACCTCATAACTCAGAATATGACTACTATAGAGGTATAATATCAGTTCCCGTGCCTAATATGTGGCATGGATTATTTTATATGAATTTATTGAATGAAATGTATGTGCCTTTTTCCCAGTACTATGAAGGAATACGAGCAGCATGGTTGGCGAAAAAATCTGGACAAAACTACAGACATCCATTCGACATTGGTGTTTACAAGAATATTACTTTGGTATCTCTCGCACTCTCTTTCTTGATAGGTTGATGCATTTTATATTTATGCACATATGCTTATATGCGTCCTGTCGGGTTTCATTCATGTTGAGATGTTAAGGTAGTAGTATCTCACTGCTATCACTCTCAGGTTTTGGGCCCAAACATGCTGAAGTGGTTATGCCCCACTGCTGGTGACCATCTAAAAGATGGAATGAGCTTTCCAACCTCACATGACGGATAATATTCATTTACTGTCTCCACTCTGGTCTCATCAACCGTTGGCAACATTTGCAATCGGTTACTATAGTACGAACTCTCTTTGAAGAAATGGTCATTCAGACAACTGACTAGCAGCAACTGAATCACTTTTTTATCGGATAACAATAGTCAAATATTCTACCGGAATCAGTATACCACTCTATATATTAGGTAAAGTGAGATTTCTTTTAACTTAGAGTGTAATTTACTGTAGTTTTTTGGCAGTATATGAATAGATATAGAAACTGTATATTTCCAATCTTATAATGCTATAAAAATATAAGTTCCAGTTCTTTGATGTTTTCAACTTTTATCTCAGTGGAAATTAAAATTTCGTCAATGATTTCAATTCTAATTGTCTAATTTCTGTTATTTTGACTTCATATGCCTCTCTTCTGTTACACTCTTTTCAATAGACAACCTTGATTTTTGTGTCAGTTCGATAATTTGTAGGCACTTTTCTATGTCTCACTCTTTACATTTGAATGACAGAATTTTAGCTTGATCCTAATCAAGGACATACTCGGATCTTTTTTTCTCTGAAATAGTTCCATTCTTTGGTAACTCTTGAGGAAGATGTGGTCTAGCTGATTAGTTCTTAAGATCACAATAGCTTTAAGCACACTCTAAAAGGTGTGACTTCTTGAGAGCAAGAGATGTGTCACGTCACTTAATACCATAGTTCTGAATTCCCTGGAAAACACTTATCCCCGTATCTGCCTGATTGTTTCTTGATTAATCTTTGTTGTGTTCGACCAATGCTGCCTCATGCTGATGCTTCAATACTTATACTTTCCAACCCCTTTTCCCGTATGGACATTTGATTAGGCTTCGCAGGTTATGCTTACCCAACTTAGGAAAGAAAAAGGTCACCTATCCTGTAGCTTTCTTGTTATTTCATAATGCAGTTTGACTGAACATCAAGATCAATCCAACTCTTATAGATGTTTTGGCATTAAAGTCAGTTCTGCTAACTTGAGCAATGTTCTTAGCTGCTTTTACAGTGTGATTAAATGATAAAAACATACACTCATTTGCCACTTGTTGAGTTAGTTCTACTGGTTCTATGTATCAACAGAGAGTTCTTTTTATGAAAATGCAGAGGACCAGTGGAAGCAATCTAAAATCACAGATTATAAGGACCCTTAAGTGGATGAATAATGTTGGAAACCATACTCTGATGATATTACTGATAGGTGTTATCATTGTAATGGATGCATACTTATCTCTAGGAATATGATTTGACTAATCAAACTCCCAAATCATTGGAATTTGGATTACACATAGACTGATCTAAGATGTAACAATTAGGATGAGGCCCGAGCATGATCATCATCTTGAAAAGACCTTGCATGAATTGTGATTTAAATTTTTTCTTAAATTTGACTTGATTTAAAATAATATTTTATTGTAATTATTTTAAATTATTGGTTTGATATCAAATTTAATTAATTTAAGTTGGTAGATTAATAACATGCAATTTATTATTTAAAAGACCTTGTTATTAATTAGGGATATGTTTGTTTCTTCATGTTTTAGTTTTTTTTTGTTTTTAAATATAGTAAAAAAAGTTTTATTTGTTTGAGTTTTTTGTTTTGATTTCTTTTATTTTTCAAAATTTATGAAAACATTAAAAATTGAATTTCCTTTTTTATTTTCGTTTTTCATTTAATGTTATGTTATTATACTATATTTGAAAAATATACTGATGATTTTTGTTTCAATGGTTGTAGATTGTGGAAATAAAGGGTATTATTCATGAGAAGGTAGCTTATGGAAATTACAGATGATATGGTAGCCAGTTTTTGTTTTAATAATTTAGGAACTATTTTGGAAGAACGATTTAGAGACATGTTATTGCTTTTTGTTATTAGTGTCTATGTATTCATTATCTATGATTTACTCATCTTTGATGAACAACAAAATATGTTTTAGAAAAGTTAATTTTATAGTTATAAATTTGTTTCCACATTAGTGTACCATTATTTATATAAGTTACATAAGATATATTAGTAACACTATTATAATAGCATCAACAAATGTTATCATAAATTCAATAATAACATATTTTTTAATATTGTTATTAAACAATAATCTAGAGCATTTTAGAAATGTTACGAAACTCATATCCACAACATTTGGAGGATGTAAATAATAATAATAATAATAATAATAATAATAATAATAATAATAATAATATAACAGTTTATGAATGTCATGATTAACTAATTTATATGGTTTACAAAATGTAACATAAAATCAATTGTTTGTTATTA
>JAOQMP010000003.1:35870507-35905268 GCA_027563575.1 Erythroxylum pedicellare
TCCAATTTTATTAAGATTTTAATTTATTAATTTATTACATTTTAAGATTTTTATAGATATTTAATAATGTATAACTTTATCCATAAATGTTGATAAAATATTCAATATTCAATATATTTTTCTCAATTTTTACTATAATTTACCTTAACTTGGCATCCAAAATTTTTAGAGTGCATCTTTATTCATTGGGATGAAAAGAAATAACATCCTTTTGCCAACTCTGGTCTGAACTTATGAAAGATGATGAAGTCTCTTCCCTTACCTTAAATATATTTTCATATAATTGATTTTGATATGAAAATCTTGGAATCCACAAAATTGTTTCATATATAAGAATGGGTTAATAAATTCTAAACTTCAATAGCAAGAGTCAATAATACATTCCAAAATTGCAAGCACTAGATGATGGGAAAATTATCTTAAAAAGTTGGGGAGAAAAGTGCTCCAAGGTAGGTATTGAATCCCTAAGTTCGAGTTAGCGGAATCATGCAGGTATTGACGAGCTTTGATCAATGTTTGACATACAGAACAATGGAACAAGGAAAAAACTTGCGTGGAGGCAAGGGCGAAAAGGGGCAATGTTAAGAGTTGGCATGTATTGATGCACATTGATAGAAATATTTGATGAGATGCAAGATTCAAATATGAGACCAAAAGAAGGCTTGAGATGGATATCGAGTAGAAGGTTAGTTGGATCATACGCATGACAGGAGTATGCAAGAGTTCCAAGGCAACTTGGCACGTAGATCAAGCATGGTGCAAGTTTTGGGAGATATTCAGACCTTAGTACGAGTTGAATTGGTTAAGGGTGAGTTCTTGAAGGACTAAGGACTTAGTGTGTACTCAAATGGACGGACCAGGACTAATGGAGTTGGCATAAGAAAGCATCGGAAGAATCAATATACTGTTGGCTTGGATGACTCATCATTAATTGATAGAGATCAGGAGATCTTGGATAATGTGATGGATAAGATCACAGTGGATAAACATCAACTCTAAGAGATAAACATCATATGGAAGGATCATCTGAAAATAAAGGAGATCTTCATGAATGTAGATAGATCATTCCTAGATAGATATAATCTTTTATCTTGTTATTGTGATATAGATTAATCCTATTAGATAGAGTCCTAATTAGATGAGGATCTCATTCTAGTTAGTGTGATGTAATCTAATAAGGATAAGATATGATAAGATTGTGATCATAACTAATAGAATTCTATTAGGATTCTAACTTGGTCATCTACAGGTGTCTATAAATAACTCATTTGAGCTTTGCTCTTCTCAGAAAGAGAGCCTGAGAGACACTCAAAATAGGCGAGTGTGGCAGAGATGTGAGAGAGCAAGCTCTCCTTTGTATACTTTAAGGGAAGTAATACAGGTTGGCATTTGTCGTATTTCTTTCTCGTGTTCTTTTGTTGCCATGAATATTTAGTTCTTTTGTAGTTTTCTTACAAGGGTGTGAGAGTGAAACACTGCGAGGGTCATGAGGAGTTCGAAAACAAATCGGTTGGTCAATGATCACGGGGCAAGGCTGAATCTTGCTTTAACAGAGGTAAGTAAGATTGCGGTGCAAAGGAGTTGGCGCATCTTATGAGACAAGTTTGTGCTGGAAGAAAACCTTTGCAATAGTAGACATTATTGAAACAACAGGATTTTCCTAAGATGTCATACCCTACACCTAACATCCTAAATTGATCCATATGCACTAAACCTGGAATATATAGTTGATATTTATTAAATTATTTTCATTTCTATAATATTTGTTTTTTTTGGATTTGGGTGGCGTGAGGAGACTACACAAGTTAGGTAATTGCTCACCAAGTTTGTATCTTTTTTTTTTAGTGGGTTTCAAGGTGATGATGACGCACGTAATGTTTCCACCACCAACCCACTAAGTCTACTGTATAAAATGATAAATAGCACAAATTAAAAAGCATCACAAAGTATGTCTATGGAGTAAAAACTAGCAAAATGAATATGGCAGGCAGTGTCCTTCAACAACTACTGATTCTGCTGCTATTTTCTCATCTAATCTCCTTGAATTCCGGCTCAAGTTCAAGTAAGTCCACTAACTTTGTCTCGGTACAAGTGTCTCAAACTCGCACACATCTTTTGGATACTTCTTGTCCTTTTATTGGCGGTCCTTATTCCTTTTTCTTTGCTTGAGAAATTACAGATACTAAAAATCTGTTTCATCATGATCAAGATATGCTATCCTCTTACCAGGTAAAAGTTAAACTATTAGCAATCCAACACAAAAGCTCTAAATTAACTCTTCCATAAGGGGTCCAGTAAAGATGAAAAAGTACTGATGCCAGCTTGGTTTTTTGTTTGGTCGTGGTTAACAGAGGCAGGCAACGTCAGTGCACAGAAATTCCAGGCAGGATTTAGAGTACAATGACTACTCAGAATCCGGACCCAATGAGCGCCACATTCCCAAGTCACCTGCTGAAGGAAACTGAAGAAGTGTCCAGTCTGTTCGATGAATTTGTGCGAAGTTGGCTTTAGTTAAATAGTTATCAGCATTGATCTTGTAGACGTTTCTATGACAGCAAAAATTGTCCTTTTTACGAGACTGGAAAATGAGGACCTTGGAAAAGCAATAAAGTGATAAGAAACTATTACGAAGAATACTCACAGCAATGGCGGTAATTGACTTACCTGTCCAGCCTGGTGATTTCAGGGAATGTAAGCCACAGTTTGGCACAGATCAGAGTAAAAGGAGTCACCCTGGAAAAAGGGAAATGAATAAATAAACTTCGGGTAGAACGAGGGAGATAAAAAAAAATTGAAGAAACGAACTTTTATTCTCGACCAAATTTTAAGTGCGAAAAAAGGAATGTTAGGTAAAGGAATGTTCATGTTGTCGTTAAAATATGAAGATTAACTAGTCCAGGAAGTGGTATTGTGTCGTCAGGCAGTGGCTTTCCAAGTCAATTCACCTTTTTTTTATCCTCCAAACATTAAAACTTTTCAATTTCTAATTAAAAAAATTTTAAGAACGAAATTTAAATTATATAAAGTAGTCAAAAATTTTAATCTGATGAATAATTTATGATTACTTTAATTTATAATTGTTGTCTAATATTTATGATATTCATATTTTTTAAAATCTTAGTAGAAATATGATTATGATATTGTATTATAAATTATTATTGTTATTTTTTCCACATTATTATAAGAAGATTATATTTTAAAATAAATTTATATATTTTAAATAAATTATTTAATATTTTTTATATTTTATTTAAAATGTCAAAATTTTAAAATATATGACTTTGTAAACTAAAATTAGATTTGAAACTTTTATAATGCACCAAATTTAAATTTAAAAACAAAACTCATTTTGTACATGGAATTAGATATAAATTTTACTTTTTTGTAATTTCAAAGAGAAATTTAATTAAAGGCAGATCATACTCAACCCATATTAGACCCGTCCCACCCGTCCGAAAGATTATTATACGTAGAATTAGATATAAATTTATTTTTTAATAATTTTAAAGTAAAATTAAATTAGAATCTATCATACTCAACCCATGTTAAGGTCTTCCCACCCATCCAAAAAAATAGCGGTGGACATCCTGCTTTAAACCATGCGGTAAGAATGCATTATGTACGTGTAAAACATCGAAAACGATCTTACCATAATAAAAAATAGGGTGCAAAAGAAGGGCCAAGGGCCATGGGAACTGAAGTACTTAGCTTAACTGGACGACTAAACAGAAGATGATTACTTGTACTTTTGGATTTTAGGCCTCGTGGAAAACAGAAAGCAAGTTATGTATCAAGGTACGTCGAATTCTTGTTTAACCAGGCCTGTCACGGCATGGTCCAGTTGAAAATGGCGAACCCTAGGAAGTGTGCTCAAGGCCCACAAATTATATTCTATATTTTCCCTAATTAATTGTAAAGACAGATTAAAGTGTAAACCAATATTTTAAAAACCGAACCAGTAACTGAATCAAAGAAGCAATTAATTTAAGGATCAATGGTTCAACCGAAATTTAACCGTGATCGAACCGGAGACTAATAAATATATAAAATTTTATTTTATATATTATATATAAAAGATAATTTTTAAACATACTATTTAATTATTTATCTAATTATAAACTTAACTTAAACCTTCAAACTTCAAAATATACAAGTTTTTTTTAAGTTCACCAATAAAACACAAAATAAGATAATAAAGCTCACTAGTTATATTTCATCAAAAAGGTTAAAAAAAAGATCACTAATCATAATATTCATTCAAGTTGAAATCATCAAAATCAAGGCATTTTAAATGGATCGGCTGATTCTTTCTTTCACCGGTTTAGTGATTTTTACCGGTCCGACTGTAAAATGAACGAGTCAATTACTCACAAAAAATAAGGGCTAAATCGGACTGTTTTATGCCCTAGGTCATCGATTCTCCGATCTGACCAACTGGTTCGGTCCAGTTTTCAAAACACTGTTTATTAATGATTGAAATTTTATATCGAGGATCCATTTTAGTGCGATAACATCGATGACCCGAAAATCAAGGTATTTCCCATTAAATTTTCGGATTCATTTATTTCTTTTGATTTATGATTTTCTCATATTTTTCTTTAAATTGCCATGAATTAAAAAAACCCCTTGTTTCGTTACTTTGTTTTGTTTTGAATTCGTAACTCCTTTACTGTTAAGATTCCTCGTGGAAACGATATCCACTTACCACAATTACATTAAATTGTACTAACAGAAGTGATTTCTTTTGAATTTGGTTGCAGACGACGACAGTATCAATAAGTTTAGTAGTTTAAAGGCTCACTTAGTTGATAGAGAGTTCACTCAGAGAGAAGGTTTTGACCTTACTGTTACCTTCTCTCCTGTATCCTTTAAGGATACACTTTAAGTGATTATGACAATTGTAGCTCATAATGATATATAGTTACTTCAGATGTCTATCTAAACCACTTTCCTAAATAAAGACCTTAATGAATAGGTCTATATGGTACAAGCTAAAGGATTTTTGGATCTAGATAGAACTGACATGATTTGTACATTAAGCAAATCAATATATGGTTTACATCAAACCTCCCAAAAGTGGCATCTTATATTTGATGAGGTTGTGACCACTTTTGACTTCATGGAAAATAAAATTAAAAGGTGCTTGTACTACAAGATCAGAGGGAGCGAAGTTGTCTTCCTATTATTGTATAGGGATGATATCTTGCTTACATAAAATGACTTGAACATGTTGTATAAGGCTAAGCAGCTTTTGGCCAAGTATTTGACATGAAGGACCTTGGAGTAGCATCATTTATTTTAGGTATGCAAATTAACCATAATAGATCTTAACACTCATTAAGCCTCTCACAAGGTGGCATAGATTGAGTAAGTGCTACAAAGGTTTAATATGCCTGATAGTAAAATTGTTGTAGCACCTATCTCTCATAAAGAGAGATTATATGGAGAGAGATTATCATTAACACAGTGTCCAAAGAATTTGGTTGAGAAAGAGGCTATGAGGAATGCCACACATGTTAGTGTGGTTGGTCACCTGATGTACTCCCAGTTATGTACTAGACTAGATATTGCATTTGACTGACTAGGTATCTAACTGATCTAGGGATGGATCACTAACATGCAGTCAAACGAGTGTTGAGATACTTAAAGAGAACCAAAGATTATATGTTGACATATAAAAAAGTCAATAGTCTAAACCCTATAGGGAATCCAGATTCAAATTTTAGCTATGTTTCTAAAAGATATGAACTCCATATCATGATAAAGCTTTAAGTTTGTAGATGGTACAATGTCGTGGAAGAGTGTCAAGTAGACACACGTCACTTCCTTAACTATGCATAATATGAGGCGACTACATAGGCGGTTTGACTTAGAATTTAATTTTTGAATTGTCCGTGATTGATTTAGTGGCTAACCCATTCACTTGAATTGTGATAATCATTTTTTGTGTTGTTCAATAACAATAATAAGAATATCACAAAGGTCTGAGCATTTGAAAGTTAATAATTTGACCATAAATAAGTTGATACAAAAAATGTGACATTGAGATGGAGCATTTGGGGACCGAGATCATGTTAGTGGATCCCTTAACTAGGACTTCACCACTATGGTTAACATGCATGTATACATATGAGTGCGTTGAAGTCCTTAGATATTGTTAATAAGGGATCACTATGTTTGCTCCATGTATGCTTGTACATTTGTACATTTTCACGTATTATGACTATATATGAGATTAATAAGGATGATTATCATTTTGTTCTTAGTCATACATGCTATATATATAGTCATAATACAGGTGTAAGTCCTGAGATTTGTGTCGATCTTAAGCTTTGTTACAAGTCATTTGACATATATACAGCTTAACCTTGAGCCTATGCAATACAGACAGATAGTAATAAGTATATCCATAGATTTTAACATGACACAGGGGATATAACTGTTTGATCCCATAAAGGTGTTCTCTACTGCAGTTTAACATTCAGAAAGAGAGCATAAAGGTATTCTCTAATGTAGTTTAACATTCAGTAAAAGAGCATAAAGGTTTTCTTTAATGCAATTTAGCATTCGATGAGAGAAAATATGATTTCTACGATGCTACTTATTCTAATGTAAATTGAAAAACCAAAGGCGATAATTGTTTGGCAAACTTTCCAATTTTTCGTAGATGCCTCTAGCACAATCAAAAATAAAAGCAATCAAAACGAAATAATAAAAATATCAAAAATTTGGTAACGCAGTTCGACACACTTTGCCTACGTCTGTGGGGCCCTCACCCAGATTAATACTTTCAAGAAAGTGCAATAGATTTACACAAAGTCACACCGAATCAGCACCGCTTAATCGTTGTAACTATCTCTCAACCTTACTTCTTGTGAAAGATTTTTATACCCAATAACACGACCGAATCGTGTTAACCTCGTCAGGATTTTTCTAAACTACTTTTACTTAAACAAAAATTAATAAAAATAACTTAAGTACTTAATCAACTAAGAATAGAACAATGATATACTTCAGATAAAGAAAGACTTCGCTATGGTTTCAGCTTCTCGAAATACATCTGAAAATCTGTCCACAGTTGAATTGATATATCTCAGCTTCAACAACTCAAATTAAACCATACGAGATACTCCACACACAAACCCAGAAGACCAAGTCTAGAAAATAGAAGTTAACCCACGCACACCACATAAGAACAACTCTCAGAATTTTGAAGCTAACCTATGGTATTTTGCTCACAAGAAACACATACATAACCTTAGATTAACAAGTTTGGAAAATCACAAGCTAACACCCACTACACTGTAGCTAACACCCAATGCATCGTTTCTTATCTCACAACAACACAAGATTTTTTATTCAATTATAGATCAAGACATACACGATGTAGCTGTGTTTTTTTAATTCAAAATTAACTCATACTGTGCAGTTGTTATTCCACGTTGACATAAGATTCACTTCAGTTATTGATTGGACATGTGCATGATACACTCAAGCAAGAAGAATCCCACTTCAAACACACAACAACCACATCCCTTTATTTTCTTCTATCCACAAAATCTAGCAATAACACCATTCAATTACCAACATGTCCAACAGTAAAACAATTCAATTAATATCATGATAATAGGCTTCAATATAATGTAGGATTCTTTCACAACCTCATCTTTTTGAATCCCCTACAATTAACATCTTATATGTCCAATTAAGATGCCAAAACTTAAAAAAAAATCTTAACAATCTTTCCCTTTTTGGCATTTTTGTCACAACTCTTAAACTCCCCCTGAATAACATAATTGGACATATAAAGATGAAATCCACAATGCTTCTCCTCAATGTATGATTCAATTACACAAGAATAAGTCAACAAAGCACAAAGAGAAGAAAAAAAGTACAACTGTAGTAGACAAGTCTTATCTTAATTATTCTCCCCCTTTGAGAAAATATATGCCAAAAAGGCGAATTTAAAAAGCATCGGGGAATCGAAGAACTCACTGCTTTAAATTGTAAAAGAACATTAGCAGCGACTTGAACGATGCCTTCAATCCTCTCAATTTCAGTAAAGAGAGTTGCATAAGGATTAACAAAAGTTGTTTCCGTGGAATTCGAGGGACCCAAAGTGGTATATGGCAAATTCTTAACCTATGGTTGCCGAAAAATCCTTGGAGAGATATTCATCAAAGCCACCAACTCAAGTATGCTCGACTCTATCCTGTGAACTTCATTTGCATATAAAAATTGTGAGATTAAGCATGGAACAAAGAATGTGGCTTACTCTCAATAGCCAACATAGCTTCAGTGATGAGATGTATAAAATTGAATCTCACCCTAGTACCAATCGCATAAATCAATTTGGCTTGTGCCAAGTAGACAAAAACAACATATGTGCTCGGCTTCTAGTTGGTCACAATTAATTTAAAGAGCATGAAATATTTTTGAGTAAGCATAAAAGAACAAAGTACAGAGCTACATCGCCATATAGTCAATTTTCCACCAGTTAGTACTGTAGCAATTAAGTCATTTGACACAGTCCAATTATCATCATAAAGAAGATCACCAATCAAATTATCAAATCCCAGAAATGGATTTAAATGACCAGTATTAAAACGAACTACTTGACCTCACACATATACTACTCCATAAGTCATAGCATCCTCATTCATAATGTAACAAAATAAGTTGCAATAAAACTCCTTTACCAGATCGGAGTTATAGTGCTTCGGAAGCAGTGAAGCTTGCAATAAAGAGCATTCCTATAGTAAAGTGTTTAGGCCATAATGTTGAAACTCCTCTAAGTTTATTGGACGATCAAAAGCAAATCCGAAAGTATTGAGAGTCGTCCATTTCTGTTTAGCGGTGGAAGAGTAAAACTTGAAGGAAATTGCATCATCCACTGTCAGGCGAACAGAAGAATGATATCAAGGTGGGCGAACTATTTTTCGACATCACATCTTTGTACGTTTCAGAGGAGCCGTAGGAGGCGCAATTGATAGAACAGATGCTGCGAGAGTTTCATCGAAATCTGAAGCATAATCTTCAACCATAGATAATATGACTTGAGTAACATCATAATCCATATCTGGTACAATATCTCGAATGGAGGTAGTGTCGGGAATGTCAATAAGAGCTGTAGAAGATGACCTTGCCCCAGTGAAACTCTTATCGGGTGTCAAATTCAACATTAATCGAATTGAACATCGTGTTGAAGCAGTTGTCCTTTTGTCAAAAATTGAAGATAATATCTTCTCTTTGTTCTTTCCTATATTTACCGACCACAATAAATCAAAATCCAACCACAATCAATCAAGGTGAATCAATTAGGAGGGGAAAGGAGACAATACTAATATGGGTCTTAGTTTATGGTGGAGAAAACATGAACCCATTTTCGGGTCTAGATCTTGAGAAACAACCTTAATAAGTAGAAGATGACACTACAATGATAATGTTTATTGAAATCCACCATAAACTGACATCCACGAAGATAAAGACGCCAACGCAGCTATGGGATGCATGTCTCCAATCGAAGCTGTAGGAGTATCATGATAGATGAAGTCAGAGATGGAGAAGTCATGATTATCATGGGACTTCAGGGGAACTGCCAACGAGGTCGTCTTGTTTGGAACAGCTGCAGAGATAAAATGGTGGGCTGAAGGAGCAGAAGCAGGTGCGATGACATCTTCGTGCTTGGACCAGCTACAGAGACCATGGACTGAAGAAGTAGAAGCAGATGCGACAATAGTTTGTTTAAAGAGGAGTTGAGAAAATATGTAGGGATTTTTAATCCCTAGGATGAAAGACGCCTCTTTTTTTGAATAATAATACTTTTTAAAAAAAAATACATCAATAATGTAGAGCACAAAGCCCTAAAGCCCCTCTAAGAAGTTCAAACCTTACGACATTAAGAGGTTTCGTAAAGATATCCGCCAACTGCTTTTCCATAGATACATGTGACAAGATAACTGTTTTGCTTTTCACAAGCTCCCAAATAAAGTGATACCTAAAATCAATATGTTTCGTTCTTGAATGCTGAATTGGATTCTTAGAGATGTCTATGACACTCTTTTATCGCATAAGATAGTCAACAAATTCTCATCAATCCCATAATCTTTCTAACATTTGTTTCATCCAAAGAAGTTATGACCAACATCTACCTGCAGCCATGTATTCTACCTTAGTGGTTGATTGTGAAATTGAATTATACTTCTTGCTATACTAAGAGATCAAATTGTTTCCTAATAAGAAACAACCTCCTAAAACGCTTTTGCAACCGTCTAAATTTTCAGCCCAATCCGCATCACTATATCCAGCTAGATAAGTTATTGAGTCTGATTTATACCATATTCCAAAATCAGTTGTTCCGCTTACATACATGATAATCCTCTTAACTATTGTCAGATGCTTCTTTCAGGTTGGCTTGATAGTAAGCGCATAAACCAACGCTGTAACAAATATCTGGCCTACTTGTAAAGTATAATAAACTTCCGATCATGCTGCGATATAAACTGTCATCAACGTTTTTACCATTCTCATCTCTATTTAGTTTCGTTGAGACACTTATAGGTGTTCTTGTATATCTGGCATTCTCAAGACCAAACTTCTTTATTATGCTATTGGCATATTTGGTTTACGATATAAAAATTCCATCCTTCATTTGTTTAATTTGCAATCCCAAAAAGAAATTTAGCTCACCTACTATACTCATTTCAAATTTGGATGTCATTAACTTGAAAAATTCATCTACCATCTTTGGATGTGTAGTAACCAATATCATCAACGTAGATTTGAGCTATCACAAAATCAGATTTGAAAATTTTAATAAACAAAGTTTGGTCAACATTACCTCGTTTATATCCTTGCTTGATAAGATACTGTGTGAGCCTTTCGGACTAAGCCCTTGGTGCTTTTTTGAGACCATAAAGAGCTTTCTTTAGCTTATAGACGTGATCTGTATGGGCTGAGTCAATGAATCCTTTTGGTTGCTCGACACTCATTTCAAATTCAGATGTCATTAACTTGACAAATTCATCTACCATCTTTGGATGTGTAGCACCAAACACAATATCATCAACGTAGATGTGAGCTATCACAAAATCATATTTAAAATTTTTAATAAACAAAGTTTGGTCAATATTACCTCATTTATATCCTTGCTTGATAAGATACTGTGTGAGCCTTTTGTACTAAGCCCTTGGTGCTTGTTTGAGACCATAAAGAGCTTTCTTTAGCTTATAGACGTGATCTGCATGGGTTGAATCAATGAATCCTTTTGGTTGCTCGACATACACTTCTTCCTGTATAAACCCATTAAAAAAAGCACTCTTTACATCCATCTGATAAAGCTTAAACCCCTTCAACCATGCTACCCAATAATAGTCTGATAGATTCAAGTGGTGCCACCAGTGCAAAAGTTTCGTCGAAGTCTATTCCTTCCACTTGAGAGTATCCCTAAGCTACTAACCTTGCTTTATTTTTGGTGACATTACCCTGTTCATCTGTTTTATTCCAAAAACAACCATTTTGTTCCAATTACATTAGTATCTAATGGTCTTGGCATTAATTCCCATAAACCATTCAGTGTAAATTGAATCAATTTGTCTTACATAGTTGCTGTCTAGAACTCATCTTATAGAGCTTCTTTAACGTTCTTTGGCTCGAATGAAGATGTAATACAAGTATCCTACAAGTTCTCAACAATCAACCTTTTTTCTTTCTCTTGTTTTTCTTCTTTCGCTAACATCTCCAATGACGTTCTCTACTGGATGATTTCTTTGGATTCGAGATGGAGAATCTCGGCTCAAATTAGCTTCTCTCAAGTTTTGAGCATTTAAAGGAATAATTTTTGCTTCCAGTGTTTTGGTTGATTCATCATCTGAAGTAACTGAAAGTTCTTCAGTTTGTGCAGTTACTTCCTCAGCAGCAACTAACGAAAGATCTAGGCAATTCTTCAATCTTGTCTCGTTGCTTGTTTCAGCTGGTTCAGAGGGTCAATTATGCTGATTTTCTTCTACCACTTGACCATTCAACAAAGATATATCATCTATCACAACATTTATGAACTCTAGCACTTTCTTGGTTCTTTGATTATAAACTCGATAAGCTTTATTGTGAGTTGGATAGTCAATGAAAATTCCTTCATCACTTTTGCTCTCGAATTTTCCAAGTTGTTCCCAATCTCTAAGAATAGAGTACTTACTTCCAAAAATATTAAAGTAACTTACATCTAGTCTCTTTCCCTTCCAAAGTTCATAGGATCTCTTGTTCAAGATGCTTCGAAGATACATTCTGTTACAAATTTAGCATGTTGTATTAACTACTTTGGCCCAAAATTGCATAGACAATTTACTTCCATTCAATATAGATTTGGCCATTTCTTGAAGTGTTCTATTTTTCCTTTCAACAACTCCATTTTGTTGTGGAATTTTGGGTGTTGAAAATTCTTGTATGATGATGAGTATATAATGTCGTACTCATCACAAAAGTCATTAAAGCTTGTATTCTCAAATTTCCTTCTGTGATCCGATCAAATTCTCAATATAGTCATATTTTTCAAATTCATAACCTACACATATAGGCTTCTAAAAGCCTATGATTTTTCTTTAAAAAATGATACCCAAGCATATCTTGAATAATTATCAACACAAGTTAGAAAATATCTCATTCTACCAATGCTATCATGTTGTGTTGGACTAACCAAATCCATGTGAATTAATTCAAGTATGCGAGATAAGGTAACATGTATAACCTTTTTAAGTGGCACTCTTATTTTTTTCCCATTTGGCACGCACTGCAAATTGATTTTCCTTCTTTGTTCATTTTGGCTAGACCCTTCATAACTTCCGATTTTGTCAATTTGCTAATGAGATCAAAATTTACGTGCCCAAGCCTTTGATGCCATAAATCAATGTTATTATTATGAGTGGCTGATTTACAAGTAGTCATGACTTGCAACATGTAGCAATTGTCGGCTGATCGCTTGCCACTCATAAGACATTCTCCTTGTTCGGTTAGTACCCTACATTCATCACTTGTAAATTTAACTAACAAACCATCATCACATAGTTGGCTTATACTTACCAAATTTGCTTTTAATCCATCGACACGGAGCACATTCTTGAAAGGAGGTAATCCATCCACACATAATGTTCCTCTACCGATCATCGAAGCCTTCTTTCCATCTCCAAAGGTCATATGACCATCCATATAATTATGATAATCAGTTAAGTAATTCTTTTCCCATGTCATGTGGCGTGAACATCCACTATTAAAGTACTAACCATGTTGCAAAGTTGCCTTCATTGATGTAAGAACTACGAGAGCTTGCAATTCACTCTTTTTTACCCAAGTACATTTTGATACTGAGAGCTGATGTTGAAATTTTTGTGAAGGATGTATAATTTTTCAGCTTTGGCTTCTTTGAAATAGCATTTACAGTAACTGATAACATCTTGGCCTTATATGCCCAATAACTCTACAAAAATGACATGTAGGTACAACTCTTTGATTTTTTTTCGATTTTCTACCTCTTGGACATATATGGACATATCATTTTTCTCCTCGTTCACTTTAGAGTGCTCACCCTTATAGCTGATGCCTTTAAGATACCATTTAACCTTACCAATTTTTATCACCTTTTCTAGTTTTTCTGTGCCTTCATTTAACATTCTCAATACCTTTTCAGTACTTACTAATTTCATTCTAGTTTTACCAAGCTCATCTGACATAATCATCAATTTCTTTTCTATCTCTTGTATGGTGTTCTTCATGGAGAGATTCTCTTTCTTCAATCTTTCATTCTTTCTACACGTTTTCACCCTTTTTCATACACAGCTTTGTAATCCTCGTAAATATTCCCCTTTTTATCATCTAGGCCACTTCCATCGGTGTCATAATCTGATATTGGATCTTGAGATGAGTTGTTGAAATTTTCTGATTTTCCCCTTTTCCAACTTCAGTTACTTCCTTCTTAGTTACTATTAAGCAAGTAATTGGACTTTTGCTATATAAAGCAACTAATACAGCACCATTAGCGATTTCTTTTTCACTACCATATTCACTTTCAGAATCATTATCACTCCAGGTGCTCGTAAAGAATTGTCCTTTTCTCTTCTTCAAAGTATTAACACATTCGGCTTGAATGTGTCCGAAACCTTGACATTCATGACATTGGATTCTCCTTACCTTCCTTTCACCCTTTTGTGTTTTGACTTGTTTTAGATTGTTACTCGATGAACTCCCACCTTATTGTCTAAAGTTGGGTCTATCCTTTTTCATTCTTTTCATCTATTTACCAAAATTTTGTGTGAGTAGTACCAAGTCTTCATTTTCATCTCGTTCATCTTCCGCATCATTCACACTTTTTCCATTTTCCACCTGTAGTGCCAATCCTTTGCTTCTTTCTTACTTACCCCTTAAAAGATTCATTTCGAAATTTATAAGAATTTTAATTACTTTTTCCAATGACAAATCATTAATGTCATGGGCCTCCTCTATTGTTGCAATTTTCGAAATAAATCTCGGAGGTAGTGATCTCAATATTTTCTTAACTAGTTTCATATTGGAATATTTCTTCTCCAGTTGATGTGTCTGATTCGCTATATCTCACAATTTTTCATGAAAGTCTCCAATAGTCTCATTTTCATCCATCCTAACATTTGTAGTTTCGATGCTATCACAGATTTGGATCCTTCAGGAATAGTTTGCAAGGCATCACACGCTTCTTTATCCCATTCACAAGCTGATATCATTGAGAAGCGTTCCTCATCAATATCACTAAATATCACATGCATTACTTGTGAATTTTCAAGTGCACTTTCTTCTTTGGCTCTTGTCCATTTAGATGGATCTTTTTGAACTGTCTCTCCTTTATCATCAGTGATCATAGAATGTGTCCACCCATGTACTGCGGAATGCCAAGCTTTCGTGCTCTGAGCTTGGATGAAGACTTTCATCCATGATTTTCACACAGGATAGTTAGATCCATCCAATAGTGGTGATTTGGTAATTGATGCACCCTCTCTTGTAGCCATGTCCGTGAAACTAGGATCTGTACCAACTTGTTACCAAGTTCTAAATCGGTGACCTCTCTTTGATACTAATTGAAAAACCGAAGGTGATAATTGTTTCGCAAACTTTCCAATTTTTCGTAAATGTCTCTAACACAAACAAAAATAAAAGAAATTAAAATAAAATAATAAAAACACTAGAAATTTGGTAAGGTCGTTCGACACACCTTGCCTAGGTCTGCGGCGCCCTTACCTAGATTAATACTTTCAAGAAAGTGCAATAGATTTACACAAGGTCACATTGAAGCAGCACCGCTCAATCTTTGTAACTATCTCTCAACTCACTTCCTGTGAAAGATTTTCACACCCAATAACACGGCCGACTCTTGTTAACCTCGTTAGAGGATTTTTCTAAACTACTTTTACTTAAACGACAATTAATAAAAATAACTCAAGTACTCAATCAACTAAGAATAGAACAATGATATACTTGAGATAAAAGAAAGACTTCCCTATGGTTTCAGCTTCTCGAAATACATCTGAAAATCTGTCTACCAGTTGAACTGATACATCCTAGCTTCAACAACTCCAATTAAACTATACAGGATACTCCACACACCATGTATATTTCACGTATAAACCCAGAAGACCAAGTCTGGAAAATAGAAGTTAACCTACGGTGTTTATAACTCAGAGCACGCACACCACATAAGAACAACTCTCAAAATTTTGAAGCTAACCCATGGTATTTTGCTCACAAGAAACATATGCAAAACCCCAGATTAACAAGTCTAGAAAAATCACAAGCTAACATCCACTACACCGTAGCTAACACCTACTGCACCATTTCTTTTCTCATACCAACACAAGATTTTTTATTCGGCTATAGATCAAGACATGCACGATGCAACTGTGTTTTTTCAATGCAAAATTAACGCACATTGCACAGTTGTTATTCCACATTGACATAAGATTCACTTCAACTATTGATTGAAGACTAGCATGATAGACTCAAGCAAGAAGAGTCCCACTTCAAACACGCAACAACCACATCCCTTTATTTTCTTCTATCCACAAAATCCACAAAATCCAGCAATGACACCATTCAATTACCAACATGTCCAGCAGTAAAACAATTCAATTAACAGCATAATTATAGACTTCAATATAGTGTAGGATTATTTCACAACTACATTTTTTGAATCCCACTACAATTAATATCTTATATGTCCAATTAAGATGCCAAAACTAAATAAATAAATTTAACATAAATACCTCCTTCGCTCAAACCACAAATTCTCAAGCTTTGTTGGTCAAAACTTTACTACAGTTGTTTACAGTGCTGATTGCTTTTGCTCCAAGAAAGTGGAAGAATTTAGAAAACCAACGTTTAGATTTTGTTATTGTCTAGTTATCCCTGAAAAATGTGAAGACTACTTCCTCTCAAGTGTTTAAGTGTATAGTAAAAGATTTGTCTCCTTTTGATTGTAAGCTTCAGTTGTCACTCGAATATGTTTTACAGAACCAACGTCTGTGTTTTTCTATTCAGTGCAACACGCTTAACAACTCAAATTCAATAAACTTTAAAAACAAGAAGAAAGCACGATTGTTTTGGAACAGAGATGAAAACTTTTCCACTACTATCTTCGAAGAAGAAGAAGAAGAGCTTTATATTTTAGCTCTTACAAGTTCAAAAAAATCTTAAATCAAAGGCTAGAAATGAAAGATACCTATGATCTGAGAGACAAGATTTTAACACGTTCCTTGTTCTTATTTGATCAACCAAAGAAACAAAAACACGCATAACAGTAACTGACATGTATTAACAGCTACTGGTTTTTGGAGGCTATATGAAAATGATGTTATGATAATGTAGAACCACAAGTATATACATGTGGCATGGACTGGATATACTCGGATGATCATGCTCTTAATTTTTTTTTCCAAATTTGGTCAAGTGTCTTGACAGTTTCATTAAAACTTTTGTTTTTACTTCAGGATTGTTTCTACTTCAGGTTTTTTTAAATAAACGTTCAAAACTTTGCTCCTTTTTATCCACTGTAGCTTATTTCATCCTTTTCTTTATTCTTCTTACCTTGAGCTTCAATCATCCGAATTTCATTTCTTGAATGCATGGACTTCTAAATTATTCCTAAAATCATTAACTTTAGTTTCCTCAGATGTCTAGGAACCTTCAACTTGATCTTCAGCCTCCCTTTCCTCTTCACCTTAACTGCCATAGATAAGTCCTCCACAATCTTCAATACAGCAGGTTTTATAAAACAACATAATTCAACAATTTTAACTCTTGAAAATATTCGAGGAGTTTTAACAAAAACTTAATGATGAATCAGACTGATGAACAAAAAGAAAACAAGTCAAAGACAGAAAGAAAACAAGTCCAAGCTCCTTCAATGGTGTATGTCTGGTACGAGTGAGTATCAATAGAAGACAAGAAAATGTTGAATTGTATTGTTTCATACAGCTTGCTATACTGAAATTTGTGGAGGAATTTGGAAGATCTGTCAAAGTAAAGAAGAGAGGTAGAATGACGAAAAAGATTCCTATGTATAAAAGAAAGTTAGAGATGATGATTTTGGGAGCAATTCAGAAGTGTTTGGATCCAAAGAACATAATGCAAATGATTGAAAATTGGTTCAAGAAGGTTGGAAAGAATGAAGCAATATGCAATGGGAAGCTGAAGGTTGAAGATCCTGAATGTGTGCAGCAAATATAGAGCTGTGTTAATCAGTTGGAAAAAAAAAAACTAAAGTAGAGTTTATCAATTCCTGAAGCAACTCCTGAAGCAACTGAGAAGAAGTCTTGCAAGTTAATGAAGTAGAAGAATTCAAAGACAAAGTAACAATTTCCATTAAAGGGAATTAAGCTAGTTTAAAACCGAGCATCAACTTTTGTTCCTGCTGAATCAAGTTTCTTTTGTCTTTTTACTTTTTGCAGCTTTAAATCATTAGGTGATACTATTGTCAGAATTTGTTAATGTATCAAACAGCAGTGTTGCTTTTGTCCTTGATGAACCAATGAGAGTGAGATACATGTCAAAATCTTACTCTTTAGTTATGTTTTGTCTTTAATTTTGAACCATTGATGAAAAAAGGGCAAGAAGGGTGTGAGGGCTAACATGAAAAAGCTCTAGATCACTTTTCAAGTAATGTAACAGTTGCAGAAACATATGGAAAAAAAATGTCTTCTTCATCTGTTCTTGAGAAATCCTTGCTTTTAATTTATGTTTTTCTTCTTTAGTAGTTTTAGAGTTGTTTTGGATTTGTGCTGAGTGAGTTGTGCTGGAAAACAATACATGGAAAAAAAAAACCAAACTTTGAAGTTGAATATTCCATTTATGTAAAGATAACATAGTTTCATTGTTATAATCCAAAACAAACTCTTACAAACACCTGTGAGGAATATACATTGATTATTAGAGTGACATTTTATAGAAAATACAATCAGTTCATCAAAAGAAAATGTTGAACTTCTACAAAATTTCTTTCCTTTGGAGCAAAACCATTTAGCACAGAAGCTGTTGCTGGAGAGAGTCAACTACAGTCATCTTCAAGCTTGAGATTTGAATAGAGAAGATGGTTATGCTCTCTCTTGCTAAAGTGGTATTAGAGCTACACGGTTCACACAACCTGGACTGAACCAAAACCATGGTAGGTACAAGTTTCCCCATGATGAATCTGCAAAGTGTACAAGCTAATATATCAGTCTTAACTAGTGAAAATTACAGAGTTTGGGCTCTTAGATTTGAGGACTGTCTTAGAATGTGTGAGTATTGGGATGTGGTGAATGAAGGAGTGACTGATGTTGAGGGAATAACATAACTAACAGACCAACAATTAACAAGACTTAGGTAGGACAGAGACAAAGACTTCAAAGCTCTTATTTTTTTTAAGGTCAGTAGTTAGTGAGACAATTTTGTTAAGACACGCTAGTTGCAAAAGTGCTAAAGAATTATGGGAAACATTGAAGCTTGAATATATGGGGTCAGCTCAGTCTTTAAGGTTGAAGAAACATGCTATAATGAGGAACTTTGAGAACTTCTTGATGAAGGATGAAGAGAATGTGAGAGCTGCAAAAACCAGATTCATGAATTTAATTAGTTCAACAGCTGAAGGAGTTTAGAGAAAACACTAATACTGATAGATTGGTTGACAAGTTTATGAGTAGATTGCCTTTGATATTTGAAGCAAGCATAGCACCTGTAGAATGGCAATTTAGCAATGATCTAGATTCTGTGATATTGGGGCAAGTTTTCAATGTGCTGGAGATGTATGAAGAGAGATATAGAATTCGAAAGGAAGGAAAGGAATATGCTTTGAAGGATGAACGTTTTAAAGTGCTAGAAAACCCGCTAATTCTCACCCAAGCTCAAAATCTGACTCAAAACCACCTTGAATCAAATGTTGTGCAACCTCAAATGCCTCCACTTTCATAAAACCAACCACAAAACACTCAAAATCCTTACCAGACCTCATTTCCTCAAAACCAGACTTACCAAAACCAAATGCAATATCAGATACCTCCAATGTATCCTCAAACACCATTCCCTCATCAATTACCTTACTTAAACCATTCCCAAACTTACCAAGATACCAATCAATATACTAGAAACAACTCAAAAATGCAAAGTGGACCTAAAACTTCAAGATGGGGGATGTTTCCAAATTGTAAGTTTTGTGGGAAGAACAACCATGCTGTTGAGGAATGCTTTTGGAATGAGAATATGGATTGCATACATTGCAGAAAAAGGGGACATTCTAAGAGGGTGTGTTATGAGAAATGGATGAAAAAGCAATAAAATCCTCAAAGCCCCATCTTTGGCAAGCCACCTCCAATCCATCCCTTACAAAAACAAACCACTTCATCAAGCCAAATCCCAATTCAACCTTAGCCTTACCAAAATGTTCTTAGATCACAAATTTACCAAGAACATTATGTTGCAAATTTTGAAAATGCATCATATCCACCACATTTTACTTCTTAGCCTTTGTTGTCTCAAACTTATTCACCTCAATTTCATACCACACAGCCATATGTATCTCAACCAACCTATACACACCAAATGCCTTATCAACCAATACACACACAAATATCAAGCCAACAAACACCAAATACATATCCTGTTAATAACTCCTCATCCCAACAACCATCAGAAACCAGTCCAAACCTTCAAGCTAACCTACATAACATTCCAAACAATCAACCTGAATCATCACAGACTAGCAAAACAACAGAAAAACCAGTAACAGAGGAAAGTGTATTTATGGTGGAAACTTGTCACCAAACCAGAAAAAATGACCCTAATGTTGAAATTTGCATAGCTGAAGCATAAGAGGAGAAAGAGGGTGAATGGCTAGTGGACAGTGGATGTTCAAATCACATGATAAAAAGAAGAAAAGCATTTGTGAAGAAAGACACAAATATAAACACAGTAGTAAAGATTGAAAATGGTGAAATTATACCAGTATCGTGGAAGGGGGCTGTGGAATTAGCTACAAAAGCTAGAAATACAATTCTTGAGGAAGTGTATTATATCCCTAAACTTTATCAAAATATGATTAGTGTTGGTCAGCTATTGGAAAAGAAGTATAAAGTTCATTTTGAAGATGAAATATGCAGGATTTTTAATGAACAAGGTGAGCTGGTGCACAAAGTTCTAATGATTAATAGAGTTTTTAAAGATTAAAATGACAGAAGTGGATGGAGCATTTGCTGCTATTCCATTGATAGAGTTAGCTCAATTATAGCACCGAAGATATGGACATGCAGACTTAGATTATGTTATTGATATGCAGAAGAAAGAGTTAGTTCATGGAATACCACATTTGAGAAGCAAGTTGAAATCAGTGTGTGAAGCTTGTGCAAAGGGAAAGAGCCATGTTTTCCCTTTTCCAGCAAGTGATTGGAGAGCCACAGAGAAATTGCAACTGGTATACACTGATGTTTGTGGACCTATGGAGACACCATCTGCTGGAGGAAGTAGATATTATGTGGGTTCATTGATGATTTATCAAGGTATTCATGGATCTACCTCATGAAGAGAAAAGATCGGTATTTGGTATGTTTAAAGTGTGGAGGGATGAAGTTGAAAGTCAATGTGGAAGAAAGGTGAGATGTTTGAGAAGTGATAGAGGAGGAGAGTACATTTCGAATGATAAGAAGAATTACTTTGAAAAAGAAGGCATGTTCCATCAATTTTCAGTTGTATACTCACCACAGCAAAATGGAGTTTTAGAGAGAAAAAATAGAACAATTATGGAAATGGCAAAGGCAATGATGTTTGGAATGAAGGTGCCTAGAAGCTTTTGGCTTGAAGCATGCTTTACTGTTGTTTATTTACAAAACATAATGAAGACTAGAGCTTTGAAGGAGAAAACACCTTTTGAAGTCTGGTTTGGAGTTAAACCGAAGGTGAATCATTTAAGAGTGTTTGGATGTGTTGCTTACATGCATATTCCTGAAGCAAAAAGGACAAAGTTGGATGAGAAAGCAATGAAAGGAGTAATGATGGGATATAGTGCAAAATTTAAAGGGTATAGAATTTACAGTCCTGAAACCAAGAAGATGTTTGTATCTAGAGATGTGAAATTTGATGAAAATGAAGGATGGAAATGGGGAGAGCCTACAGTGAAGAAGTCAGGAGGAGTTGACATTGAGATACCATTGAATGAACCAGTTGTTAAAGAGGTTATGAGAGAAGAACCACATGATGAAGTAATAACAGCTGGAGACTCTAATAATTATGAAGATGAAGGGAATCAAGGGGAGACATCACCTAGTTCAGAAAGTGATGAATTGAGCTCAGAAATTCAGGAGGAGACTTCCAGCTCTGGCAGTGCATAGAAAGAGAGGGACTTGGCCTCAATTTATAATAAAACTAACCCTTTGTTTAATTTCAGGTATGATAATGCAAAGGAAGAAGAACCAGATGATACACTTATGGTATCCGAATATGCCATGTCTGCAGGAGCTGAACCAAAGACTTACAATCAAGCAATTAAACAAAGAGTGTGGCAAGGTCCAACGGATGAAGAGATAAAGGCAATAGAGGAAAATGGAACTTGGTTGCTAGTGGATCTACCTACTCCAGAAACTAAAGTAGTAGACTTGAAGTGGATCTATAAGGCAAAGCTTAACCCGGATGGTTCTATTAACAAGTATAAAGCTAGATTGGTTATAAGGGGGTATAAGCAAGAATATGGAGTGGACTACATTGAAAATTATGCACCAGTAGCAAGACTTGACACTGTGAGACTGTTGCTGGCATTGGGCGCAAATAATGGATGGAAAGTGCATCAAATGGATGTGAAGAGTGCATTTCTCAATGGAATGTTAGATGAAGAAGTATACCTGAAGCAACCCGAAGGATATATGAAAAAAGGGCAGGAGCAGAAGGTCTACAAGTTGGTGAAGGCTCTTTATGTATTGAAACAAGCTCCAAGAGCCTGGTATTCAAGAATCAATAGTTACCTGCTGCAGAATGGGTTCATAAGAAGTAAAAGTGAAGCCACATTGTATGTGAAAGGTGATAATGGAGAGAAACTGATTTGCTCACTATATGTAGATGATTTTCTTATAATTGGAACTAAAGACAAGTTGGTAGAGGACTTCAAGGAGTTGATGAAGTCTGAATTCCAAATGACAGACTTAGGAGAGATGAGCTATTTATTAGGCTTGGAAATGGATCAAAGGAAAGATGGGATATTCATTCATCAAAGGAAATATATAGAGGAGCTGATTGAAAAGTTCAGTTTAAAAGATAACAGTGGCATGTCAACTCCCATGGAACATCAGTTGAAGTTGGAGGCTACAAAACCAGGTGAGCAATTTGATGTGACTTACTATAGAAGCATAATTGGATCTTTAATGTATTTATGGGCATCAAGGCCCGATATTGCATGTGCTGTGAATATCATGGCTGGTTTTAATCACAATCCTTCGAGACAATATGCTTTATATGCTAAAAGAATATTGATATATGTGAAGCATACTAGTGATCATGGATTTTGGTTTGGAAAAGGAGAAAAGGTAGAGTTGTATGTGTTTAATGATGCAAGTTATGCTGGAAGCAATGAATGCAAGAGTAGGAGTGGATATTGTTGTAGTTTAGGGTCTGGAATTTTTGCTTGGTGTTCAAAGAAGCAGAAGAGTGTAGCACAATCATCAGCTGAAGCTGAATATGTAGCACTAAACATGGCTGCCAAACAAGCTCAATGGTTGAAAAAAATTCTGAAGGATATAGATAAATTGAAGGGAAAATGTGTGACAATTTATTGTGATTCTAGGGCTGCCATTTCAATGGCTGAGAATCCATCTGATCATGTGAGAACCAAGCATATGAAGGTGACGTATCATTATGTTAGGGAATTGATCTAAGAGAAGGAAATCAAAATGACCTTTTGCAGATCAAACTTTCAACTTGCTGATTTATTCACAAAGGCATTGTCAAGATGGAGATTCGAAGATTTAAGGAAATTGATAAGTGTGCAGGCTCCACAAAACAAAGGAGGAGCTGCTGAATTGTGTTGTTTCATGCAGCCTGTTATACTGAAATTTGTGGAGGAATTTGCAAGATCTGTCAAAGTAAAGAAGAGAGGTAGAATGAAGAACAAGATTCCTATGTATAAAAGAAAGTTAGAGATGATGATTTTGGGAGCAATTCAGAAGTGTTTGGATCCAAAAACAGAATGCAAATGATTGAAAATTAGTTGAAGAAAGGTGGAAAGAATGAAGCAATATGCAATAGGAAGCTGAAGGATAAAGAACCTGAATGTGTGCAGCAAATATAGAGCTGTGTTAATCAGCTGGAAAAAAAACCTGAAGCAGAGTCTATCAATTCCTGAAGCAACTGAGAAGAAGTCTTGCAAGTTAATGAAGTAGAGGAATTCAAAGTCAAAGTAACAATTGCCATTAAAGGGAATTAAGCTAGTTTAAAACTGAGCATCAACTTTTGTTTCTGCTGCATCAAGTTTCTGTTGTCTTTTTACTTTTTGCAGCTTTAAATCATTAGGTGATACTATTGTCAGAATTTATTAATGTATCAAACAACAGTGTTGCTTTTGTCCTTGATAAACCAATGAGAGTGAGATACATGTCAAAATCTTACTCTTTAGTTATGTTTTATCTTTCATTTTGAACCATTGATGAAAAAAGGGCAAAAAGGTGTGAGGGCTAACATGAAAAAGCTCCAGATCACTTTTCAAGTAATGTAACAGTTGCAGAAATGTATGGAAAAAAAACCATCTTCTTCATCTGTTCTTGAGAAATCCTTGCTTTTAACTTCTGTTGTTATGCTTTAGTAGTTTTAGAGTGGTTTGGGATTTGTGCTGAGTTAGTTGTGCTAGAAAACAATACATGGAAAAAAACCAAACTTTGAAGTTGAATATTCCATTTATGTAAAGATAGCATAGTTTCATTGTTACAATCCGAAACAAACTCTTACAAACACCTGTGAGGAATATACATTGATTATTAGAGTGACATTTTACAGAGAATACAATCAGTTCATCAAAAGCAAATGTTGAACTTCTGCAAAATTTCTTTCCTTTGGAGCAAAACCATTGAGAGAGTCAACTACAGTCATCTTCAAGCTTGAGATTTGAATAGAGAAGAAGGTTCTGCTCTTTCTTGCTAGAGAAAAGGGAACCACACCAAAAGAAGCATTCTCAATGATGGCCCTTCCAAAACAGTAAAGTGTTGATCGGCGCATCTGATTTAGCATAGAACTTCAACAGGACTAATTTCATTTGTAAACTTGCCATAGGAAGCTGGTTATGAAGGAAACTACGAAAGATTTCACAAGTAGTCTACCAGATGAAATGCTTCAGCACATCATTTCTTTACTCCCTTTTGAATCAGCTATTTAAACTATCTTTCTCTCGAAAAGATGGAGACTACTATGGGAGAAGTTACTAGTAAAAATGGCAAAAAAGAGGATATTGCCGCTGCAATCTCTACCTTTCAGAAGAGTTTCAATGAGGAAAATTCGTCAAAAAACACCCACAAGTTTGAGTTCCACTTTGACAACGAAGATCTGGTCCTAGCTATTGTGGGTCCTAACATCAGCAGCTCTATATGAAGCCACGTCTCTAGCAATGATCAGCTTCCTTTTAGCTTTATCATAGGCATCAGCCGCTTTCTCTTTCCCTAACTCATTGCTCCATCCATTCTGTCTTTGACCTCATAAGCCGAATCTGAAGTAACGTCTGTTACCATCTTCAGCCTTTGTTTAGCTCCATCATAGGCATCTGCTGCTTTAAGCTCTCCATATTCCATTGCATCCACCATTGTTTCTTTCGCATCACTATGTCAGAGGCCTTTTTCATAGCTTCATCCGCATTCCCTGAAGCAGATTCCTTCTTATCACCTATCTTTCGGTGTGCTGTGTTGCCTACCTCTCTGGTTTCTTGATGATTCTGGAAAGATAAAACTATTCAGAAAAGATCAGCCACAGGTGCGACATTCCACTGTATGCCCAAAAAGAGGTTGAAGATAGAAGTTGAATGAAATTATTCAAGTTCCATGCTTCAACTAGGTGAGTTATACATGTTTCTCTCTTCTAAGTTCTGACAAAGCTGTTGATAAGAGAAACTATTAAAACTGATTCGTTTCTAGAAGTTTTATTTTTTTATATCATGTTGCGCTTTCAGATCAAGGATGTAAGATCTTCCAGATGGATGGTACATATGAAGACAAAGTTAAGAGAGATTGCTTCAGAGTTGTGAAGAAAAAATTGCTTCAGAGTTGTGAAGAAAAACAAACAAATTTTGGTGATTCTTGTTTGGAATAGATCAAAGAATAACTTCTATTTATTGTTCTTATTGATCAACAAAACAAACAAACTCAATATGTACAAATAGAGGGCACAACAAATTTCATATGCACAAAAGAATGGGAAAGTAATGTAGCAGAAGCACCAAAGGCAATCAAATTCAGAATGAAAGCTCTTCAATGCTAGATTTGCCACTAGATATCCGTGGCTTTAGCTTCCAAGCATCCAATATTTCTTCTTCTTCCTAGTTCAATCAGAAGTAGTTCTGGAATACAAATATGAGACAAGAACAATAAGAAACTACAAACTGGAAAGTATTCATGCTTTCTTTTGAGAAACAAATCGAAAGTTTGGAACTACATTCAATCATAGCAACATATGCAAAGCTCATAAACTGAGAGAACACAGAGATTTCAGGCTTGTGATATGCCATGAGGCAGTATCTTATTCATTTCAAAAGTAATCTGATACATATTCAGTCCTAGAATGTTTTACCTCCCTCAGGATATATTGAATTATAGTGAACCCCTACCCAGCATATAAAGCATCCATGAGTATCACATAGAATCTTTGTTGGTGTAAGACTAGGAAAGATGATGAATGACTGAAATTTCGGCTTTCCTTTTGTTTTAGATCGCTTGCAAGAATGAGGATCTGCAAAAGGGATTGGGAAATTGTTCTCTTAATCTTACCTCGTTTGGACTTTTAAGAGTGTGGAAAGATCTCAATGTAACATGTATCCTTGAATGATGTTATAACAAATATCTTTATACCATATCGCAGCAGTTAGGGTGGTAAGGTATATTAGTCATCAATGTGAAAATGCTTCCAAATAAAACAGGACACAACAAAACTGATATAAAAGCTTACATAAATTTAAAAGTTAGATATGTTCCAATAAGCAAATAAGAACAGAGAAACATAGAGAAAATTAGTAAAACGAAAAGGCAACATTGAAAGAGTAGAAGTTGCTCACACAGAATCCGTAGCAGCTTGCCATGTTACAGGATCACCCCATTCACCACTCTTATTACAAAACATATAATTAACAGAGTAAGCATGAATTCATTTCAGAAAGCTTTTACATGGAAAAAAAGAAAAATTGGGAGCAGCAACAAACTTATTCATTTTCTTAAATATTTACCAAAAGCCATTGGAACCCAACCCTCATACATTTGTCGGTGAGACTTGAGCTGAAACAATGTAACAATAACTCATTTAGACATGGCATCATCTTATTAAAATAGTTTAATGTAACACTAACTCATTCAGACGTAAACTAACCTGATTCACTATTTGTTCTCTATCATGTTTGTGATATGCAGGAGATCGGATATTGATTGAATAATCATCTATTCCTAGAAAATAGATGTATATGTAAAAACTAGAAAGTTAAAAGACTAATTGAATAAAGTTATTTACATGGTTGCCAAAAACATAAACAAATGATTCAAAGGAGCAAGAATGACATAAGTTGGAACTGATGACATGAAAAGAATGTTAGAAAGAAAATACATACATACATGTGAAGCCATCCACGAAGTCTCCTCTGTTCCAATTAGTCGGAGCATTGAACTTTGAAGCAGTGACCTCTTCATGTCATTCAACTTCTTCTATCTTCATCGTGGACACTGGAGTAGGAAAGTTGAATGTGTGATCAAATTCATCCTGATCTTCTTGGGCGTTCAGTGGAATGATCCCACACTTTTTGATTATATAGTTAGACAAGCTGAATTTAAAAACGACTACATCCTCTTCGAAGTTAACATGTCTATATATCCATGTACGAAGCTCTTTACTGATGAAGACTAACATATGTTCTTTATCTGCTCTGTGAGGTGGAGCATATATTGTAAATAAGGAGGAGAAATGGTGACTGTCATCAAAATAACAATCATATCTAAGATTGCATATTCCTCCATCATCATACTCGGCATTATCATGGCACAGATAGAAAGCAAATCCCAGAAAAAGATGATTAAACCAATGAGGAGGAAGGTGGATTCGAATGGAATCACCCATGTTTTGATACTGAACCCACTTTGGTATTCTACTTCCTGGATAAATCATTTCAAAATAATCCTGACAACACAAATTTATAACTTAAATTAATGATTACACAGACCTAGATAAAGAAAGACAAAAACAGAGTTACATACCAATGATTTCTGCATTTGAGTTCTTTTATAATTCCTCAACAGTGCATTTACTACTGCCTGACAGTGATCTTCATCCAACTTCAAGCAATTCCAAAAACGGAATCTTCTCTCAGACAATGCTTGTTCTATTTGTGAATCAAGGGGTAGTTGCACAAGGGTCCATATTTGTTTTAGCGATCCGCAAACTTGGGCTGATAATTGGCAGATACTTGATGGAAGTTCTGATATTGATAGAAGCCTTTTGCAGTTGTCTATAAAAAGATATTTTAAAAGTGATAGTTGTTTGATCGTATCAGGGATTCTCTCAAAATTATTTTGACTCAAATGTAGAGATTTTATAGAAGATAGAAAGCTCAAGTCCCCTGGCAATTCCCTCAAATTATTGTTGGAAAGATATAAATTTTGTGTCAAGGACCTGCCTTCCAATGATGAACCCAATCTATGGTGGTCTTCTTCTAAAAAACAATTTTCGGAACTTTCTGGGTAGAAAGCAAACTTCCAGCAATTATCCATCCCTAAAAGCTTGATCCCTTTCAGATTGCCGATAGACGATGGCAACTTCTCTATGGCTGTTTGACTTAAGCCAAGAATCTTCAAATTATCCATAGGCTCCAAAATTTCAGGAAGCGCCTTAAAGCGTGAGCTTCCACTCAGATAAAGACTGTTGAGGGATGTTAACTTGCTAAAAAAGTTGCTTGGAAGGCTTTCAAGCTCTCTACAATCTTCCATCCCTAAGTACTCTAATTTGCTTAGGAGTTCAACTGATGATGAAGGTACTTGTTTTATTGCCGTCCTTTGTAAGAATAATTGCCTTATATTGCTTGAAATTTCTGGAAATGTATTTAAGTGTGAGCAATCATTCATCTTAAGAATTTCAAGAGCTTCTAGACATCCACTTCTATTGACGGGAAAATGAGTTATTCTTTTGTTATTTACTAAACTTAGGGAAGTTAACTTGGCCAATCTCCAAAAACCATTAGCAATCACACTCATCATTCCATATGTGTGTTGAGACATCACTGAATCTTCCTGTAATAAAAAAATAACAAAAAATTAATTAATCTAATCAAGTATTGCTTTCAACTTCTATTATAATAAATTAAATTGTTTACTATATAATTTTCGTACCTTGATTCTGTTCCAGTTGTTGTTGGATAAATGAAGCACCACAAGATTTTTTGGTTGAAAATTAGGTGGAAAAGATTTTAATGGATACTTATCCCACCTAAGGTACCTTAATGTATTAGGAAGATAATCAAGACCTTGAGAGAGATGTAGATTACTTTCTCCGTAAAAATTGATAAATTTAAGATTTGGCATCTTCATGAACACTTGGGGACTTAAATTCATCTCTCTTATTTTAGATGAATCTAAAACAATGCTTTTCACAGCTTCAGCGTCCTAACAAAAGACACTCAAAATATGTACATAAGTTGTTATGGCAATAACTAATGTCTCTTAATAAAACAGAAATTATAAAACACTATTAATAATTGATTGTAACTTTTAAATATCTTACCTTATTCACCATAAGTAATTGAAAAATATCTTCAGGATCCCATAATCTGCTACATTGGTTCGGATACTTAGCTTCTTGACGAACGATTTCTTTGCCCATTTCTTGTAACAAATCGTGGATTTCCAACTTGTTTTTTGAAGAAGTAACAAGGCACTTGTCTATGAGAACACTTAGTACAATATCTAGATTGAGCCCAATGCTTTTGTATATTTTCCTCAAAATATCTTCATCAACATATATTTCGCCATCATGTTTGAAAAAACATGCAATATCAAGAAAGACGTCCTTCTCCACCCTACTTAAGCCGTTGTAACTAATTTGCAACACATACATAATATCCTTATTTGGAACTTCTAACAATTGATTGATTGCACTTTCCCACTCTATTTGCTTTTTCCCAACTAAAGATGAGCCTAAAACCTTCAAAGCTAAAGGATTACCTTGTGCATATCTAACAAGTGAATTTGACAAGAATGCATAGTCATCTTTTGGATATATTTGCTTGAAGGCACTCCTATTGAAAAGTTGGAGGGCTTCAACATAATTTAATGGTTTAACTTCATATATAAAATCAGCCCTTCTTCCAAATATTTGCTTATCTCTACTAGTTATGAGAATCATAGTTCCTGAACCAAACCAACATGAATCTCCAATTAAAGACTCTATTTGTAGTGGATCATTGACATCATCAAGAACAACTAACATCTTCTTGCGACCAAGTCTTTTTTTAAGAAATGGTCCAGGACCAGCACTCAATGTATATTTTATTGAATCTTTTTCACCCAATGCTTTTGAAATGAGTTCTTCCTGTAATTTCTTGATACCACTTGCTTCTGCTTGTTGCCTCACGTTATGTACAAAGCAGCAACCTTGAAATTGACTGGACATAATTTTATATATGACTTCAGCTGTAGTAGTTTTACCAACACCGCCCATCCCCCAAATTCCTAAAATACGAATCTTCAATGGGTTAACAGTAAATATCCTTTTTATTTCCTCAATACGCGAGTCCATTCCAACCAAGTCTTCAAAATCATCATATGTCATCGATTGGTTCAGTTTTTCTAAAATTTCCTCAACAATTTTGTTAATAAGCATATGATCACTCCTGTAAATTATGAAAACGCAATTTAAATGAATGAAAAGCAAAAGAATCCTTTACTTGGATTGACCATACAACCTAAAACATACCTGAACTCCTTAGAATTAAATCCAGATAGATTGGCAGCTGTGGTCAAGGCATCCCTCCACCTTGGAATCTTGTGTGCGTTCTTGGGATTTTGCTGGTGTTTAACAAAAGCTGCAGCAACATCATGGGATTGTTTCCTTAAATGGGATGGATCTACCTCGTAAAAGACAGTTATGACTATCTGTCCATAGGTTCGGTGACACTCGATGATCTCTACAAGCTCATCAAGGCACCAACTGGAAGATGCGTAGTCTTTTGAGAAAACAAGGACAGCAACAGTGGAATCTTGGATTGCCTGAGGAAGTGACCGAGAAATTTCTTCTCCTCTTTTGAGTTCCTCGTCGTCGAAGAAGGTTTGGATATCCTTTTGGCTCAAAGCAGCATAGAGATGGCTGATGAAATTGCGACGAGTGTCTTCACCCCTGAAGTTCAAGAAGACATCGTACTTCAATGGATGAGTGGCCGAAGAAGAAGAAGAAGAAGAAGAAGAAGAAGCCATTATTGTTGAACGGTGGTGGTGGAAGCTATCTAATAATAGAAAATGGCCATTCATAAGCTTATATGCATTATCGAAGACAATGAAGTCGTCTTAAGAAAGCTTTTTTTGTTGACTGTGAAGCTTCCGGGAATTTTCTTCGAAACGTAGATGACAATTGCAAGCCATTTTCTTTCTCTATCTTGACTTTCCTCTTTGTCTTGGACTTTCAGCCAGCACTGGCTGATCTTATAGCTGATGATTGACAAGTGGTGATCTGAAACAGAGACTAGATGATCTTTGTTTTCCAGTATTATCCTAAACAACTATTACTTTCCCTCATAAAGTGTCATGAATAAAAGTTGCCACGATAGGAAAGATAATAATAATTTCAGCTTACTCCAGTTGGTGACCATCTTACCCTTAACTTTCTTATTCTTATGAATTAAGTTTAAACTATGCTTCCATGAACTCAGCTTGCCAGGTGATCAACTTGGTCGGCCTGATTAGACAATTCTACAGTTTTGCTATTGGATGGCAATGTGAAAGGGAGATAAATGATCTCTGAATGTTGGATAAATTGCTGGAGGATACGATGGTCAATGTAGCAAATACAAAGAAGAGCTCAGAACTGCTTTGTTTTGCTGGTCACTTTTGATCGTTTTGGTGTTCTAACAGTGGATCCACTAAGTCATGCTCACCTAGAACTTTTTCCTCCTCAAAATCTTCCAAATTCTCCACTATAGCAGCCAAGCCAGCCCGCTTAGCTTTCATGCGCCACTGACAGACTTCTTGACTCCCAACAAAAAGTCATTAACGTGGCAAAACCGTAATAGACATCAGGAAAGTGAAATTCCAAGCCAAGCCCTACTTAAACCAAATTAATTTGGATGGGAGCTAACCATCTCTATCATGATTTCCTTTCTTAACCAAGAATGACGTGTGTCACAACCTGTATGGCTATTCGTTTATGAGTGGAAAAGTGCAGCTCTTTGTCTGCAATTAGATTAAATTAATGTCGTCTCCCTCCTCTTTATAAAATTGTCTACTGCCCTTTAATGGAACGATTACATAAATGGCAGTGATCTCCTTATCGGAAATGCACCCAATAATAACACTTGGACCAACCACTCAAACTCTTCTTTTTGCTTTTATTGTTTAACTAAAATACAAACTACTGTCACTTTCGATGCTTTGTTTACGGAATCTAATTTGAGCATCGATCATTTTCATGATTATATTGAAAAATATTGCAGCTTAGTGACTCTTTGGGTATGATCAGTCGGCATGATTAGAGATGTACGAAACACTTTGGGAAAGTCGAGTGAAAAGGTTAGATTATAACTAATTACAGATCAGTTCCAAGATACGGCTATGGAAGGCCACAATAAGTTAGTATTATTGGTTTGACACTCCAGTTAATGAAACACTAACTAGTATAATACAAGTTTATTTTCATAATTATAACGGCACTTGTAGTTGTCATCAACTCAATCATGTTATGATCGTCCACCTCTTGTTGGTCACTGCAAAATCTTTGAGACACGCACTTGGAGTTGGTTGAATCACATTCTGGGTCCACACTGTAAATATTTCCTGCTTAATGATTGACATGCTTGAAACAAAGTTCGAGATCCTGAAATTTCCGAGTTGCATTGAACGGAGATATTTTCCTATATCGGACTGTAAATATTTCCTGCTTAATGATTGACATGCTTGAAACAAAGTTGGAGATCCTGAAATTTCCGAGTTGCATTGAACGGAGATATTTTCCTATACAAAACTTAGTTGTTCATGTTAGACTATTTAAAGTCCCGTGTAACTTATAGATTTCAGTCCCATGAACAGCACCCAAGATAATAGTTATTGGATATTACAGAATGAATCTCAAATGGGTTAAAGACTCTTTCCCTTTCTCTTCCAACAATGAACCATCTGATGGTCGGTGATTGAGTATATTAGTTTTAGAATAAAAAATTATATATAGAAATCTCAATTATTCTGAACTATCGAAGAAACACATTAAAGAAAGGAAGTAAAAAGGGAATAGATCAATATCTTACGAAAACAAAAATAATCATTGATACAGGTACGCAAAACTCAATCAATCCATAAATTGTTTTACAATTGGTATCAGAGTCATGGGTGTTACATTATTAGTCTGCCATACACCATGGTTGTTTGTACTATTTGTGATGATAATGATGCATGATTTATTGTTTACCGAATATGTTTCTGTATAGATCACGGTATTGCATAATTTATTTTCTACCGTGTCGTTTCCATATGATGGTTTTGTAAAACGTTGTTGAATATTTCTGTTGGTTTAAAAGATGTTGCACTGCCATGAAAGTCTCGACGAAATGTATGGGTTCTGTGGTTGCTCTTAGATGAATATGGATTGTTATAAAATTTCAAGAAATGAAAAACGAAAGGGCAATTGTTACACGAATTTCTGTTATGGTTTAGATTAAGCAACATGCACAGTAGAGAGAACCAAACATACAAACCCGAACGAATCATCGTCTGTGCTTATATTGCCATGTTTTATTTCATGGATACAATTTCTGTTTCTATAAAGATGTGTTTACGTTTGTTGAGAAAGAACAACAAAGCTTGGTTTTTGAAATAGAAAGGTAAGGCTTGGGATGTGTTAAGGGTTAGAGAGAATCGAAATAACAAAAGGTTGGAATGGTTTTGGTACGAAGAGAAACCAAAGCAACGTAGGAAGAGTTAGAATAGTTATAAAAAAAAGAAAAGGAACTGAAACAGAAACAAAATACAGCGAGGAAGAAGACCCTCCACCTGGAAACAACGCAGTGTCTGGCTCATGTAGTACACGCGCCAGACATTGCCTCCGAGCTTCCACATGCTGGCGTGTGCTCAGCACGTGCCAAATGGGCTTTTAGGCCCACAAATCAGCTTCTGGATTGATTTTTGTTGAGTTTTGGGCTATTAAGGGTAATATTGAGTTAATAAATGTTTATGGCCCAATTATAATGAATTATTTAATTCATAATTGATTTATACATAATATAATTTTAGAAATTAGTTTCATATTATATACTTCTTTGGTACTTTGAATATTTTATATTATGTAATAGTTAGAATTAAATTTTCCTAGTATATGTTGAATGTAATATATGACATTATGGACATTTAGAATAGTTTGTTTGTCACCAAAGTGACCAAACTAATTAAATTAAAATTTGTCATGTATGATAATTGTCCAATTAAATGTTTATTACATGGAAAGCTTGTTAGTCACCAAAGTGGCCTAGCTTGAAATTTTTTAATCATTTAATTGTGATTTGTTTCAATTGTTCAAAATGATATGATGCTAAAATGACATAAAGGTTGAACTGAGCAATTGAAATTATTAATTATAAAGCTAGGAGGTCACCCAAAGGTGGACCATTGCTTATAATTAATGACATTAAAGGGACTTTGTCAATATATTTGGTTAATATGATTGTATATCCAAAGATAACATACATGTTGATTAGATGATAATTGATTGTCCATTATAGTATTATATATGAATCATTATAGGTTACTTCTATGTATTTAAATTTCACCCAAAGGAGAATTTAAATGCATAATCAAAGTTTATTAGTTAGTTTGA
>JAOQMP010000003.1:35948131-35961979 GCA_027563575.1 Erythroxylum pedicellare
CAAGTGTGAAAGAAAGAGAGCAAATACATCTGTAACGTGAAGCTCAAATAATATCTTTCCAAGCGAAAGAAAGGCTAAAGCCTAGAGAGGCCAAGAAAGCAGATAAAGAATATTTTGTGAGAGAGACCTGAAGAGGCTCTGCAAGTGTAGAAAGAATACTTGTAACGTTGAAAAGTGTAGTGAAATCTCAGATAAACTCTAGGGACTGGACGTAGCCCAAGGTTAAGGGTGAACCAATATAAATCGCGGCGTCATAATCTCTAACCTTGATCTCTTTAATTTTCTTATTGTTAGAAGAATAGATAATAATTTTCTTTGTTGCATTATTCATCAAATTAAGTGAATTATTTTGTAATCATATGAATTTGTAAAGAAAATCAGGAAGTTTCTAAAAATTAATATCTTAGACGATTTAACACAATTCAACCCCCCTTTTGTGTATTTTACATTTTATACGCGATTTCTATATTAACAAGTGATTTACTTTAGTGACAAAGACTCCAAAGGTGGATAGAGACTAAAGAAGTAAAGATGGCTATAAATAGCACTAGATATTTGAAATATGTTATCATAATGAGTGTTCAAAGGATTAGTTCGAGCATTATAAGGCATAATATTAAAGGTAACAACTTTAAGATGAAACCTTTTATCCTCTCTATACTACTGAAAAATCAATTTAGAGATTTACCCACCGAAGCTCCTAATTTTCTTCTTTCGATGTTTTTAGAGTATTATGATACCTGACAACACATTGTAACGCTAGTCAAAATAAAAACTAGACAACTATTATAACAGTGGTAAGTTTAGTTTATATTTTGACTAATGTTATGACGTGCTATCAAATTTTGGCACCATTGTCAGGGAGTACAGTGTTTTAATTTTTGTTTGTGATTTTAATTAGAGTTTTGTATATATTTTTCGTAATTGGTTTCTTTTTAGTTATTTCATGATCTTTTCTTTATTCTATTTCATGTTCATGTTTGAAATTTTTTTTTAAAAATGGATGGAAATAATTTTTTCTTTAACTCTTATTCTCAATCCTATAACCAAGGTTGGACTGATCAACCTAACTTTAGTTATGGATAGGATGATCATCAGAATTACTTTTATGATAATTTACAGGACACACAACAATGCCCGTGTGGACCAGAAGCTTCTTGTCAAAACTTAAACACATCTTTGGAAGAATTGATGAATGATGTGATTGATAACAATCTTTAATTTCAGCAGGATATGCAGCAACTTTAAGAGAGTACGCAACAACTTCAACAGAATGCCCAGTAGTTCCAATAGGAAATGAGGCATATAGCATTTAGAAACTAGAACTTGTTAAGCCAAATGGGTGAAATGGTAGTGAGGATCGAACGCCTAGAATCACAAATGGAAGAGGACCAGTCATGTCAACCTAAGGCATACCTTATAGATGTAAGTGCAGATATCTTATAAAGTGATGAGGAGATTGAGAATTTTGAGAGCATTACCAAATGAGTTGCTTGTGTAGAAGAAGCAAAGGAGGAGCTCCAAGTAGAAAAAGACATATCTTTTAGCTTAGAGATAAGTAATAAGTTCCATTTTTATTATTGAGAATGTCTTTTAACCTTTACATAGCATATTGAAGGAATAAAATGAGGAAGAAAAAGGCAAAGAGACATTTGAGATCTTTTCAGATTGTATGAACTTAGTCAAGATTGAGAATCTAAGGATAGGGAAGACGATGAATGGGGATGATGATCAACCCGTGTGGAAGTTGCACCAACTGTAGTACCAAAAGATCATAATTTTGTTATGTGAGGAAAGTATGGAGTCGAGCCAGCGACCCTAAACCAAGGAGCCTCTTGGAAGGCAACCCAAGGGGAAGTAATTTTTTTTTACATTTTCACATTTCTTTTTTTATAAATGTGCATTCTTTGTTAGTTTGTTTCTTGTTTGTTTCAAGTTTTCAATCAAAATGAGAGAAAGAATAAAACAAGCAAAATAAACATTTTCTCTTTTTCTATTGCTCCTAGGCTTATATAGTCATGAGTAGATAATGAATTGAATAGAGAATTTCATAGCAACTTTAGCATGTATTTTTACTTTAGTTATTGGTCGATATACATTATCTTTAGAAGAGTAGTGACTAGTGGTAGACAAAGCTAATGAGATTTTGAGCCTTATTAAACTGACACCTTCATTTTAGCCTCATTGTCTTTCAATAATCTGTGACCTTCATGACATGTACATCCTGATTTTGCTTTGAATTTTTATTCGAGACTACATTTTTATCACATGCATTAACCTAGAAATGATTAGGCACTTTTTGTTTTTCCTAACTACATTAGCTAAATAGCCTACCCTATTGACATGGTTTTTCCCTTGTTAACCCCCTTTGAGCTATATACCTTTCCTTTGGTATAAACCAAATTTTATGCTTTTAAACTTAATGAAATATATTACCCAAATCATACAGCTATTGGAACATTTGTGATTGGTGCGTTTGTGGATGTACAAAAGTATAAGTGTGGGGGTGTACATATGTTTAAGTTGGGATGTCTTGTTATGTCTTGTCATTGAAATTCCAATGTTAATGTAGTTTCTTTTAATGTTAAAAAAAGAAAGGAAAAGAAAGAAAGAAAAGAGAAAAACACAAGAAAAAAAGAAAAGAAAATGAAAATGAAAGAGAGAAAGAAAGAAAGAAAAAGAATGAAATTTAAAAAAATAAATTTATGAAGGAGGAAGTGATGTGAGTTTGCAAAGTTATTCATAATTAATACATCTTCATAGAGTTGTAATGAATGTGTTATTTGAGTATGTTGAATATAAGGTAGATGTTGGCTCGGAAGGTTCACTCTTGTGGTTTCAATATATTTTTGACATAAATTGTATAAGTGATTCCTTCATATTGTTATATGCTTCATGTGGTTTGTGTGTGAGAGTTGAAATGAGTTGTGAACTATAAGTGTTGCATTTGTCATAGCTGACGATACCTAATTTTGTATGAGTGTGAACATATGCACTTGATATCATATTGAGTATTGCATTTGTTTCACTAGCTTCAATGACTTTCATACTCCTTGACCCAAATACATCTCACCTTACCTTTACCTACATCACAACCCAAAAAAGTCCTTTAATTCATAATTTTGCATGTGAACATTAATGGTGGAGAAATGAAATGATATGCAAAGTTATTGAATGATATAATCATGAATGGTGATGAGTGTAACTATGGATATATTTTAGTTAAACACATTTTCCAAGTCTACCATTAGATTGCTCAGTTTTTTAAGATGATGAATGTTGATTGATCATGATTAAATGTTGACTTCTTGCTATGATTTTTGAAAGCCATTCATCTTTGTTTATGATTATGTATTCTTAGAACATATAGAAAATGAGTGAATGTTTTTAGGTCTATGAGTTTAATTTTGATGTTTTGCCTGAGGACGGTCAAAAGCTAAGTATGGGGGAAATTAATATACGCCTAATTGATTGTTTAATTATTTTATAACACTTAGCGATTAATGGCATTAAAGTGCTTAAGATACTCTCTTTAACTCATATATGATTTTAGGCTCAATTCAGAAGCAAAGAAGTTAAAATGAGTCAAAAGCTCTATATTTTGACCATTTTTGAAAGATTAATTTTCACTTGTCTTTATGGAGCAAGAAGAAGAAAATTATAAGAAAAAAATAAGACAAGAAAAATAGAAACATAAATTAATCAAAGTTGTTGTGCATGGACCATACAAGCCTATGCATGTTTTATGGAATTAAATAAAGAGAAGCAGCTGAAAGAAATAGCATGAAATGACCATAAGATGGAAGCAAAAGGTGTCAACAAATGGATTAAAAGAATAAAAAGCAAAAGGTGTCAACAAATGGATTAAAAGAATAAAACAAACGCATGCAACACAAGGAGAACATCTGCACAAGAGGAGGACCAAAACAACGTGCAGCATAATAATGGCCAAAAAGAAAACAACAATGCAGTGAATTGGGAAAATTTTACGTTAAATGCAAGCGTATGCGTTAAACATAGACGTAGCAGAAGTGTGGGTTTTCAAAGATGGTGTGAAAAGTATGGTTGGACCAACAATAATTCACTAAATCATATAACAATAGCGGTAGGTTACAAACATACTAGAGGGAGGCGTAAGAGCAGAATAGGAGGGTTTTAGTTGGGTTATAACGTGGGGCTGAAGCACTTTCTTGGGAGAGACCCATGAAGAACTAGACGTCTCAATGCCAATTTGGAGGTGACATCGATGCCGACGACTCAGCTTAAGTGTATTTCACAATTTTTTGTTGTTTCTTTCTCTCATTAGAAATTGATTGTGTTATCCTATGTTAATTGATCTAGGTTTTGTGTATGGATAATCTTATTCTTGTTATTGTTCACCCATTTGTGTATGAACCCATTGGTTATTGTGAAAAGATGATTTTAATGCATTCATTGGATCGTTTATTTATAAACCCATTGTTAGAATTTTCATATAATCTGTAATTGTTATGTTGAAATTTATGTTTAGCGACTAATGATTCGTAATCATTAGGGATAACATAACCTATGTTGAATGACGCATCATGTATGGTTGTTTCCTTGATTAATCGATTTTCCTAATTTATAATGCTACTGTTTAATTAAATCTAAAGATCGTATCCTAGGTTATTCGGTAGTTAGGTTTAATTAACGATCGTATCTTGATTAGACACTAGCTAAGGGAAAACTAGTGTTAATTATTAACCCACAATTAATAGTTGCTAGGAGAGGTTTGAGAACAACCTAAGGGTCATCAGCGTCGATTTCACCTCTAAACTAGCATTGAGATGTCTAGCCCTTCATGGGCCTCTCTGAAGAAAATGCTTCAACCCCATATTATAACCCAGCTGAAACCCTCCTATTCTACTCTTGCGCCTCCCACTGTTCTCTTTGTAACCTACCACTACTGTTATGTGATTTAATGAATTATTTATTGGTTCAAGCATACTGTTCACGCCCTCTTTTAAAACCCTACACTTCTACTATGTCTATGCTTCATGTCTTGCATAAAACACAAACGTATGTGTTGCGTTAAATGCATGCGCTTGTGTTTAATGCAAACTTTTCCCAGTTTATTGCATTGTAATTTTCTTCTTGGCTACTGTTGTGTTACACGTCATTTTGGTCCTGCTTGGGCAGGTGTTCTCCTAGCGCTGCATGCATTTTGTTTTCTTCTTTTAATCCACTTGCTAGCAAGTTTTGCTTCCATCTTATTGTCATTTCATAATGTTTCTTTCAATTGATTTGTCTTCATTTAATTCCACAAAACACTTTGCATGGGCTTGCATGCTACATACACAACAACAACTTTGATTAATTTGTGTTTCTATTTTGCTTGTGTTCTTTTTATTTTATAATTTTCTTCTTCTTGCTTTACAAAGACAAGTGAAAGTTAATCCTCGGAAAATGACCAAAATATAGAGGTTTTGACTCACTTTTACTTCTTTGCTTTCGAATTGTCCCTAAAATCACACATAAGTTAAAGTGAGTATCTTAAGCAATTTAATATCATTAATCGCTAAATGTTATGAAATAATTAAACAATCAATTAAGCACATATTAATACCTTGAAACTTAATAGTGTCTTAACTTAAGGTTATTCCCTTTTGCACTAAATGACAAGGTGAGAGCAAGGTTACAAACTTTGTTAGTAGGATCTGTCACCATTTTGGATCAATTATCCCAAATTTTTCTTATTAAGTACATTCCCTAGGCAAAACCAACAAGTTTAGAAATAAAATTGCAAATTTTTTCTAAAGAGAAGGTGAATCTCTTTATGAAGCTTCAGAAAGGTACAAGAAACTATTGACGTCATATGAGAAGTGTTGTTTAGAAATTTTACAATAGGATGATCTAAAATACCAAGATTTTAATGGACAATTTTATTGTTGGTGCTCTTATGAAAACGACTATAGATGGAGCATACAATTTGATTAAGGACATGGCTCAAAATTAGTATTAATGGTCAACTGAAAAAGTCATTCTGAAAAAGGCTCTAAGTAATAATGATGTTCCTTGTTTAAATCTTCTTGCTACTAAAGTTGTTGATTTAACTTAAAATTTTGATCATATGATTATGAATTATATGGAATGTCTAATGTTTCTTAACATATTTTTGGATCTTAGGGATAATTAACAATTGATTATCAATTAAGGAACTTATTTTTCTAAGATTCATCTACTAAATAAACTAATTGTGTCAATAATTTTTAACCAAAAATTGATGTATTTTATAATACCTATAATCTTAGTTAGAGAAAGTATCTTAATTTTATACGGGAATAAATTTAACTCTCCTCAAAACAATATTAGGTAATCCCTTAGTTTTTAATAAAGACACTTTAACCTTTCCCCTCCTTAAAAGTATAATTTAAAATATTCTAATAAACTAAGAGAAGAAAAATGAGGGTTTCATTGAGGCAACAGAGGTCACTTTTAAGGTTAATTTTTTAGCAACCTATAATAAGATTTTAGAAGCCCATTTTGTCCAACAAGCTAGTTCTTTTGTTAGAACCTTTATTAACTTCCTAGCTAACTCAAGAACCTTAAAGAGCTTTACAAGGTTATGATGTTGAGGATTGGTAAGCAATTAGAGGATCTTAAAGTGAGAGAGGTTGAAAATGAGAAAAATAAATAGGTTGAGTCACCTAGTGAGGAAAGGGAGACCAAAGGAGAAAAGAGAGGAGAAAAAGAAGAACCGAAATATGTTCCCCAAAAGATTCGCTAAGGTTAAACCTGATAAACAATTTAGGAAACTTTCTAGAAGTATTAAAAAGTTATATATTAATATCCCCTTCACAGATTCTTTGAAGAAAATGCCCTTTTATGTTAAGTTTTTAAAGAAGATATTTCTAACAAAAAGAAGTTGAGGATTATGAAAATGTAGCTTTGGCTGAGGAATGTAGTGTTATAGTTCAAAATAAATTACTTTCTAAACTCAAAGATCCTAGAAGCTTTTTTATAAGGTAAAAGATATAAACCTCCCTTATAGACTAAGAAATCATAGAAAAACCTCTTGATCTTTAAAATTCTAAAAAAAACTCTTCCTAGATTTTAGTTTTCTAGAAAAACTCCTTCTTTTAGATCTCGGATAAAAAAGAACAATGAAACGCATGTAGTATAAAGGTCGAACATGGAATAATTATGATTTAACACAGCTCTAAAACTTAAACTGAAATAATTAATTTTGTCACAAAAATAATTTTTATAAATATCTTTAATTATTAATTTAAGTCAAATATAATTCTTTAAACCTGAGTTGATGAAATTTGATTAGTCTATGTTTGATATTCATACTACATGTGTTTTGCCATTATTTTTTAAATAAGCAAAGTCTAATCTAAGGGATTTTTTGGAAAAGTAAAAAAATAAAAAGAGTTTTAAAAAAATTTAACGATCAGGGGGTTTTTCCCAAATTTCTTAAAGTACAAGAGAGATTTATAACTTTTATCCCTTTTCTATCCTTATTATTGGTGATATAAGCTTTAATCGTGTGTTGTATAAATTCCATATATTGCATCAAAATGTCATATGATACATTATTAATGATATCAAAGGTATTAGCCCATACATTTTCAAACATAGAATATTGGTAGAAGATGATTACAAGATCCTTATTAAACACCAAAGAAGATTGACTCCCAACATGAAATAAGTTTTTAAGAAAGAGATGCTTAAACTACTTAATATCGAATGATATATCCTATATCTAATAGTGAATGAGTTAGTAAGCTTTAGTGAATGAGTTAGTGAGTTTTAAAAAGGGGGTATAACTATGATTAAGAATGATAATCATGAATTGATCACTATGATTAAGAATGATAATCATGAATTGATCACTATTACAATAATTACGAGTTAGAGAATGTGCATTGATTATATAAAGTTGAACAAAGGAAGAGTTGAGATGAAATACCCTAACTGAAAAATTGGTATACATCTTATGTGGAATAGTGCAAGCTCTCAAAAGAATACAAAGGTCAATTAGATTATTTTTCAGAGAGTTAAGATGAATACACCATGACAAAAAATAATTATACATGTTAAGAGTCATAGTCAAATTTTTGAAAGGAATAAAAAGGTCAATTTCTGAAATGAAATTGGCAACAATTACCCAAATGTATTCATTTCATGAATGCTAAGGAGAAGAGCATTGGAATTAAACAAACCCTATACAAAAATTTCCTAGTTTCCTTCTATTTGTCATAGAAGAAGAGTGATGCTTCATTTATTCCAAACTTTATTTTCTATTGGCATTCGTGAGTGACGAAACTAAGGACTCAATATACAACAAGAGTTCTTCGACCTTCATCTCCCTTTCTTAACATGTGAGATAGAAATGATTCATAAATCATAAGAAGTTATATCCAAATGTTTAAATTTTAAATGGGGTCTAAGGAAAAGATTATATATCAATATCTATGACAATAATATCTTTTAGTATCCATGAAAAAACACAACAAAATTTTGATCTCATTCAGGGTGAACACAGCATACAAATTTACAAAATTTCAATACTCTCTTCAACATAGAACAATTATGATTATGACTTGATGGGGTAAAATGAGAAGGCTCTCTCTTAAGTAGCAGAAGAAAACAATAGACCTCCTCTATGATTAGTCACTCACTAGTGATTTTGAAAACTTGCGAAGAGCAGTGTATCTAATCTAACTGCCAAGTGTTTCTTAACTTGGTTTCTTTTTAGAAAATAAGTAATATATTCATTCAAAAAGGTAGAAATTACAATGTGAAATGAAATTCATCTCTAACAATTTGAGTGTAACAAACAAAAAAATATTATTAAGAAAAACACCTTTAATGGTGTCTCTCATCATCCAAATGAAATGCACTAACATAGCAAAACCAACTTTAAACATCTTGCAATCTTCCTTACTTTTCCATTTTAAACCCATGATCCAAGCTAAACTTTGTAACCAATTGAGTCTCTTTTCATGCAGATTAAACAAGTTGAGAAATGCTCCATAATTGATTTGTATGACAACATTTTAAAAAGAAGTGACCAAGAGATTTAACTTTACTAGTACATAAGGGTAGATCTTGTCAAGGATTTGGAATTTAATGCTATCTCTGGTTCCTAGTGTTTGAATAGTTGCTAATGAAAGAAAGAAAGAATGAGCCTTAGCTATTACTGAACCCCATACTAATTTGTATGGGGGAAACCTGATGAGTGGACCTAAAAGTAGGTTTTATGAACGAGCACTAAACTCATGTGAGCTACGTAACTCCCATCTGACTTCATCTTCTAGCCTCTAATTTAGTAAATGGTCTAGCATATAGTCTACAATTGGATTAATTCCCCTACCAGTGTGAAATGGCCCATACCAGTTGTCATTTGAATAAGTTTAGGCATTACGGTGTTTTCAGGAATCAATCCTCTATAAGCAATTAAGTATTATGTGTAGCATAAAGGCCCAACTGAATGCCAATTATCAAACTAGAAATTAGTACTTCAACCATCTCTAATGTAGTACCCGATATTACGATGCATAACTGACCTGAAACATAAGATTTTTTGAAAAGTATAGGACTGAGTACTTTTCTAAGAGATTGACCAAATGTGATGTGGAACACCAAGGCTAAAGAACTCGAAATCCCTTAAACACATACTTTGGATAGAACATGAACATGACAAAATCCCCAACCCTAATGAACCCCTGATCAATTATATTAAAGGAAACACATATAATAAGGTTGATTTGAAAACAAGAATAGAAATTCGACACAAGTGTTTACCTTGATAAGAATTATATTCTTGATGCAATAGAAGAAGACAAAAAATCCTCCCTCATAGAATTCGTTATTCGTCCAACCTAACTCTAAATAATGTTTATTGTGATATATTTATACCTCTTAAAAAAAAGAAACCTAATTATGTAGGCCTTTAAATATGGGCCTTTTACCAACGTAATTAAAGCTCAAACTAATATTTCTAGAATATAGCCCATTAAACCTAAAAGATTTAAACAAGCTCAAAACATAAGTAGTGAGTTGTTGAAAGTTATGATTCAAACGTAAAATAATTAATTAAACAAGAATGCAAGTCTTTTTGCACATTCCGCCCAACTCGATTAATTATGATGCCATTGGCTCTCATTATCTCTTGAGATTCCATGCCATCTACAATTCGGCCTACGTAGGATTGAAATGCTTCTTTGAATTTCTTAGCTCTTGATTTTGTTATTGGTCCCTTCAACATTATTACCTCATCATTGGTTGCATTTCACATATAAAGTCCCATGGTCATGCTCACATCAAAATGCTTCTTTGTTTGATGTGAAATATATGCACCCATTTTACCCAGAGGCTCTCCTTTTCATAACATATTCTCCATAGCATTTTAGCTAACAATACTTTGTTCATTCTGCTAGCAGAGTTGATTCCTAACCCTTTATTCTCTTTAGGAAGACAAATGACACTCCACTTAACTTTGAAAACCTTCTAACCACTCGAATTTAGCCTATGCCATATGAAGTCTCTTATACTTCTATCAATCTTCTTCAACACTCATTTAGGAATAGTTAAGTGAGATAGCCAATAGATGTGTAGGTTATTGAAAATTGAAATTGCAAGTTGAAGTCTACCTTTATAAGACAGAAACCTGTAGGTTTAAGTAGAAATTCTTTTCTAAACTTCATTAATGAAAGGTCTACATTCAGCTTCCTTAAGCTTCGTAATGGAGAAAGGAATTCTCAAATAAGTAAATGGTAACTAGTGAATGGATAGTCCAACTTCAATAACAACCATTGAGGAGTCATCAAAACTTAGGTTAGACAAATAGTAGAGTTTTTTTTAAGATTAAATCTCAACTTAAAAATTTCATGGAATCTCTATAAAGATGATAAGATAACCTCAATTGAAATAGTGCCTTTAGCACATAACATAAGTAAATCTTTGCAAAATAAAGTTGTGTAATGTTGAGCTGTCTACTATGATAAAGCATTCATTTTCAACAGGAAAGTCACAGGTAGTCACACACAGCTGGAGCCTGTTATAGATTGTCCTTTTTGTGTTTGAGTTATTTCATTATCCACTTTCTCTCCGCCCACCCTACTTCACGTCTCCCTTTAGATTTTGTGTTCTCATGTGAATCTCTTCACTTCTGAGCTCATTAATTTCGGCAGCAGTCTCCCTTTAGCCCTCATTTAATAGCCTTAGAAATTTTATGTCAATTTTAAATGCGTTTTGTACATTATAAGATCAATATCAACCATAACTTCAATTAAGAAAAAGAATAGTAAACAGTTCCATACAACCTTTCGCTTTCTTAGATATGAAGAGATATGAAGTCTTCTCGTTTATACAAGAAAAAGGTGAGAGAGGACATCAAGTTTAAGTTAATGGACATGGCTCTGGTGCATGTAAGCTGAACATAGTGACAAAACTATGATGAGTTGGCCTAATTATGTAAAAATAGTTGATGTATGATCACTATTACCCCCTCTGTGCTTGGTGAATGGAACGAATGTTGTTGAAAACGTACCATAAGAAAAGAAGAAGACATTCTATTGTCCCTTGATTATGACATACATTTATGTAAATATGTTGTCAGCAAAGTTACTGAGTTTTGTGGACTACGAGAGTTTCTGTCCTGGAGCTCATTAAAACAACTGACTGAGCTAAGGGCAACTGTCTTCTACTGTTCCTGTCTTTTTAAAGAACTTTTGTTTCTTAATGCCTCTTTTCCATGTGGCAAAGTTTTGTTCTTTTTTTTCTCTCTTATTATAATTTATTTTCTCTCAGTCTCACCTTTTCTTCTCCATGCAAAAAAGGAGTTTGGATCCTCTGTTTTATTTTGTCTATTTGAATCTCAACCATTCATTTATGCGACATCTACAGGCCCCCCCATAAATAGACACAGAGCCCATATAAATAGATGGCTGAGATTTAATGGACAGAATAGGACAGAGTAATCTTAGACAGAGGATCCTGGCTCGCAAAAAAAACCCAAAACTCATCAGTACTCTACGTCTCGATACAGTTCATATGCTGGATTTTCTAATATCTTAAGAGAAAGAAAGATGAAATTTCAGTAAAATGAATCAAAACTACGTGGGAGGAATTTCAGAAATCGATAATTGTGTGAAAGTTCTCAATACAGGGAAGAGTACAACTAGTTTAAATCAAAATCTCTAGTATACTCTTTAAGTATTAGAGAAGAGTAAGATAAATAAGATAATGGGACAAGGGCGATAACATTTATAGAATGAGACAAAGAACTTAGTAAATCGAGGAAATGTGATTTCTATACCCTACACCATTTCTTTCCCTTTCTTATCATTGAAAGAGTTGTGAAAATGAAAGCGATGATCTTCCTGGGGTAGGTCGAGTCGTAAAGGAAATAGTAAATTTTGCACAGCCACTTAGGAAATAAGTTACAACATATTTTCCAATTTACTAGTACCGAATTAACTCTTATATATGTTTAACAATTTGTAAAATATGCGAAGCTTTAATACCTTAAAAGTCACGTCTCATCTTATTTATGCTACCAAAAAGGAAACAGAAGTCATTATTTTATTATTTTTAACCATTTATTACTACTAAATGCCAACTACATGCGATATTCTGTTCTAATGACTAAGTCAAAACCTAAAAAATTATATCTATTAGCTTCTAAGGTTTTTAATGTTAGCACCACAACATGAGTTATAAAAATCAATTTATAACAGTTATGTGACAAAATCATTGTTGCCTTATCATATCTTTTGAGTTTGGACCATGGAGTTGTAGTAAACTGATTGAGCACCACAGGAATCTAGAGGGTGTTGATTTGTGTTGTTTCATGCAGCCTGCCATGTTGAAATTTGTAGAGGAGTTTGCAAAATTAGTAAGAGTGAAGAAGAGAAGCAGAATGAAGAACAAGTTTCCAGTGTTTAAGAGGAAGCTAGAGATGATGATTTTGGGAGAAATTCAAAAATGCTTGGATCCAAAAAATAGAATCCGAATGGTTAAGAATCAATGCAGGAATGAAAACCAATGCAAGATAAGTGAGAAGAATGAAGCAACATGCAATGGGAAGCTGAAGAATGAAGAATTAGAAGATATGAAGCAAGTGTAGAGCTAACTTTACATCAGCCGAAGAAAAACCTGAAAAAGAGTTTATCAATTTCTGAAACAAATCCTGAAGCAAACACTTGAAGTAACTAAAGAGAAGCCTTGCAAGTCAATGAAGTAGAGGAATTCAAAGTCAAAGTAACAATTGTCATTAAAGAAAATTAAGCTAGTAAAGTTGAGCATCAGTTTTTTTTTTGTTCCTATAGTATCAAGCATCTTTTGTCTTTTTACTTTTTGCAGCTTTAAATCATTAGGAAATCCTATTGTCAGTTTTTGTTAATATATCAATGAATAGTTTTGCTTTGTCCTTGATGAACCAATGAGAGTGGGATACTTGTCAAAATCTTGCTCTTTAGTTGCTTTTCATCTTTCATTTTGAACCAATGATGTAAGTAGGCAAGAAAGGTGTGAGGGCTAACTTGAAAAAGCTCCAGGACACTTTCAGAAGTAATGTAACAGTTTCAATATAAAGAAAAAACCATCTTCTTCCCTTCATTTTCTGCGTATGAAAATTTTCCTTGCCTTTTGTTGCGGTCTAAACAAAACAATATAAATTAAATTCTATCGAGACCAATTAGAGACAAGTGCACCCCGTCGACAAGTAATATAAATCGGTAAGAACCGGATATCGTACTTAAGGGAAAAATTTCCAACACGTAAGACAATTAAATTAAATGATGAAAAATTACTCAGACGATCTAAAATTGATTGATTTAAAAATAAAATAAAATAAAGTAAGCAAATTAAGAAAAT
>JAOQMP010000003.1:35978039-35993755 GCA_027563575.1 Erythroxylum pedicellare
GCTAATTTTTCAAATTAATAAATTCTTATAAACTAAAATAATTAATTTAATTTTTATTTAAAAATCTCTTTTTTCAATTAAACTTCAAATCCTTCCATATGTAAAAACGATTTTTCAATCATATTTTAAATTATTTAATTTTATTTAGTATTTAGCAAATTTTATAGTGATCTAATACGAGTTAAACCTTTTAAACCATAGATCTCTTGTCTTACCGGTTTAACTTCCGGTCTCATTAAAATAAATAATTGTTGAAAAATAGAAGTTATTTAAAATCAATAACCTAATCAACCATAATAAGTTAGTCATATCGTGAATAACATATAAATCACGAGGAAAGTGTTAAAAAAAAAGGTTTGTATGTAAGAATAATCTTACAAGCTAATATCTTAAAAATTATATTGAAATACAATATTTTTTATATTAATTATTATTTTAAAATAAAAAACACGGATATCATAATCTTATTTGATTAAACTTTTGAGTTAAAATAATATAATATTAGAGTGAGTTTAATTTAATTGTGTGATTTTGACAATTATTCGTTTTTAAGCTTGTTAAATATTAATTCTTATAAATTAAATAGTTATTTAAATTATATATATACAAAAAAATTATAAGAAAAGATGTATTAAAAAATATATGTTATTTATAAAGTTAATACAATATTATTAGATAAGAAATACGGATGACAATTGGGCTCAGACCGAACTTGAAGTCAACGAAATAAGCTTGAGTTGATCGAACTTCATTTTAGGTAAGCCTAAGACTCGAACTCGACCTGTCCATACTTAACCTAACTCTTATAAATAAGATAAAATTGTTTTGTATTTTTTAATTTATAAAATAATTCAGACTAGGTTGTCAAGTCTTGTTGGGCTTGGACCTTAGCTCGAGCTTCGGGTCAAGTATTATCGCTCCTAACGAGGGGTATCAAATTTAACTTATATTATCTTTAAATTGGTCCACATTTTTAACATAAAATAATATATTCAACAATTAAGACTGGGGTGTCAAGTCTTGATGGGCTTGGACTCGGACTTGAACTTCAAGTCTAGCATTGCCCTACCTAATAAGAGATATCAAATTTAAGTTATATTATCCTTAAAATTGGCCACATTTTTTATGTAAAATAATATATTTATCAAATCATCAAACTTATTTAATTAGGAAATATCGCGTTAAATTGCATAATCCTCGTTTTTAAAAAATTTATGATATATTATATTTGTTCACGTGAGAGAGATATCAAAATGATAAATAATTTATCTATGGAATTAATTTTTAACAGGAAATAAAATATTATACTTTTAATTTTTAACAAAATAATTTGATATTAAAATCTTTATTAGATTAATATTTTTATTAAGTGATTATGTATAAAATTTTATTATTTAATAAATTAAAAATAATGAGTCTCGGGAAAGTGTTGACTTTGAATTGCCAAACCACAACAGAACATGTCTTCAGAGCCGGCAATCATCGGCAACTTCGCTGTTAACATTTAAGATAAATTGTTGACCTGCAACCCCCGCATTGTCTGAACTTATCCTTTCCTAGATTTTAGATGAGTGGTTTGATGAAGGGAATGGCTTTTACATTGGACTCACATATCTCTTTAGCATAAAGAATCAATCTTTGTTCAGCAGCTCTCATGTGAGAGCGCAAAGTTGGAGTCTTTTTCAATTCACTCAAGTGCTTTTGAGCTTAAAGATATGAGCTTGAAGAAGCTGCGAATCTGCTGTTCCTGCATAATGCTTATATGGGTCATTGTTGCTTTGAGTTTACAAAGACAATTGGTTCGATGCCAAGATTTAGGTGATTATGAGGGAATTGATAACCCCACACTTCGTCCATTCGTAACACAGCTTGCCTATAACAAGTTATCGAATCTGACTGCTGTTCTTAGCAGAGATGTTATTGGAAAACGCTCCAAGTTCTGTGTCAAGAACCCGTAAGTTATCTGTTCCATAAACTACTTTCTATATCGAATTTCCTTAGGCTCAGAATGATGCATGTCTCTGAGTGGAACTGTGGGATTTCTAATGTCGAAGAGGGAATTTGGTCTCATTGCTTTGTGAACTTTCTTTGTTTAGGTTATTCTATTTGAAATTTTGATTCAGACCCTTTTATGTAGTTTACTTCATCTGTCTCGATCAACAACATTTGGAATGAAGGTAAGTTAAAAGTTCTTCTTCTTTTTTTTCAGGGAGGCTGATTGGAACCAAGCATTCAACTTTTCTTCAAATACAGATTTCTTGGCTGCATGCATTATGAAGACTGAAGGTATTTGTAATACTTGAGTAACAACTAAGATATGATCACGTTTTGGTTGATTTGTGACAGTTGAGGACATAGAGAGAAGTGCTTATGCTCTTAACACCAAAATTTTCCTTATTTAGATTCCGGGAAGCATTTATAACTTCTAGGATAATAAGAAGAATACACAGGGACAAAGAACTTTAGGATATTAAGAAGAATACAGGGATAGCTTCAGAGCATCTCAATGAAGCAAGTTTTGCTGGGTGTTGAGAGATTGAGATTGCTATTATGGCATTGAGACCTTGTTAATTAAAGCTTTCATCGTTAGTAAATAGTTGAGGTTGAAACATTCAGCACAGGTCCTATCAACTATCAATTATCTGCTAATTGAATAATCTGGCAGAAAGACATAACTAATAATTCTGAAAAACTTTTGACAAAACTATACAGGATGTATTATCTTCTACCTATTTTTCCCGCTAATGTACTGGTTTATTATACTCTATCAACGAATACTCATTTGGTTAATTTGATCTTTGCAACAGGACAACTTTCTAGGCACTTGTGTACAGTGGCAGAGTTGAAATTCTACTTCAATAGTTTCTTTGAATCATCAAACAAAGATAATTATTTGAAACCCAACATAAACTGTAATTTAAGCTCTTGGGTTTCTGGCTGTGAGCCAGGATGGACTTGCAGGATAGATCAGCCTGTGGACCTTCAAAACTCACGGGATATACCTTCAAGGACTTTTAACTGTCAGAAATGTTGTGAGGGTTTCTTCTGTCCTCATGGTCTCACATGCATGATACGTAAGTATTTCTGAAGAAGAATTGAAGCCAAAATCTTTGTAGTTAAATGTTCATTCCTTGTTGGGACTACACTTGAATTGCAAATGTATAGATACATATGTTTTATGTCATTCTGGATATGTACCTAAAATATCCTGTCTGTTACCCTTTTAAATGGAAAATAATCTAATTCTGTCACAAATATTGGGCTGTTTTGGCTTGCTCCTCTGCAGGTTTTAGGTCTTCCAGGAATCAAGTGTTACCCAATTGGTGCCCTTATACATGTGCATTTTTTGTTAGTTTCTGATATTTTCTACTTCTTGGAATTTTCTTTCAGCTTGCCCATTGGGTTCGTACTGCCCCCTTGCAAAAATCAATCAGATAACTGGTCTATGTGAACCGTAAGTTAGGACTCTAGCTCTCAGGTTGTTCCTATATGCAATACCAATGGTCAATAATATACCAGAATGTATGTCTCTGCAGATACAATTATCAACTACCACCAGGACAACCAAATCATACTTGTGGAGGAGCAAACTTATGGGCTGATGTTGGTACTAGTAGTGAGATATTCTGTCCAGCAGGATCTTACTGCTCATCTACAGTACAGAAAAATGAATGCAGTAGTGGGTATTTATTTTATCCCAAAGACTTACATATCCAACTACTGTTTTGCTGATTGGAATTTGCTCTCACGTATGTGCATTGAAGTGAATTGTTAAAATAATTAGTTAACTCCACCCGATCCTGACTGCCTTTGACATTCATTTTTACTGACGTTGGAATTAATCTTTGGATTTTCAGACACTATTGCAGAATGGGTTCTACTTCTGAGAAACGTAAGTGTTTTCTTTTCTGTTCCTCCTTTTCTGGGTGTTAATGAGGTTACTTATATTGATGTTTTAGCAATTTAAGTGATCATGCAAACCTTTGAGTGCTATGTGGTCGTGTATATTGGATAAAATCAGATTTAGTATCCTTTACTTGCAGTCAACTCTATTCTCTTTCAACTGTTTTCAAAAACCCTTTTTTTTTTTTTTTGTGTGGAGCTATTAAACAGCCTCTATACCAATTAATAGTAAGGCTGTGTACTTTTGAACTTCCCTAGACCCCTTATCTCAGCAAAATTCCTACTAGAATGTTGTTGTTGTCATTACTTTCAGTGAACTTTTTTCCAACTCCACATGGTTGTCTTTGACTTTTTGCTGCTTGCCTTTCAGGATGCTTCAGGTTGACTTCATGTGATGGAAACTCTTCAAATCAAAATATTCATGCATATGGACTTATGCTTATCGTAAGTTGCTATCTTTACATTTTCTTCAGAATGTAGTTTAGCTTCACTTCTCTGGGGACTTCAATTGTTTATTTGGGTAAACTATGCCAACTTCTTAGATCAGGAGCTTATTTGATTCATGTTCTGTATTGAGTCTTGCATAATGTGACATATATATTTTCTATACCATCTCTCTGTTCTAGATTCTATTCTAGAAATTGAGTTTTTAAGGAAACCTGTAATTCTTCTCAAATACGTTTACAATACAAGAAACAGCTAGCTGATTGCTTTAAGTTACACTGATTGCATATCCAGGCTGCTACAAGTACTCTGCTGCTCATCATATACAACTGTTCTGATCAAGTTATCACCACTCGAGAAAGGAGACTGGCCAAATCAAGGGAAGCAGCAGCAAGAAGTGCAAGGGAAAAAGCAAAAGCACAACAAAGGTGGAAAGCTGCAAAAAGTTATGCAAAGAAGCATGCAAGTGGCTTCCAAGCTCCTTTCTCAAAGAGATTTTCTATTAAGAAATCTGCTCCACCGCCTGAGCAACTTAGGATTTTGAATCAAGATAAGTCAGATGCTGATGAAGATTTATATCCACCCATCGAGTTGAACTCTTTATCCACATCCATATCATCATCAGTAGGACCAAACGGAAAGAAGAAGGAACCAAGTGACCTGACGAAGATGATGCATGAAATTGAAGATGATCTTGATGTTTATGAGGGTCCGAGCATTGATATTGCAGGTCCAACAATTGAAGGAAATACAAGAAAAGAGTTGAATACTCATAGCCAAATTTTTAGGTATGCTTATTCTCAACTTGAGAAAGAGAAAGCTATACAGAAAGAAAACAAAAACCTTACTTTCTCTGGCGTGATTTCAATGGCTACGAATACTGAATTGAAGAAAAGGCCTCTAATAGAGATTGCATTCAAAGACCTAACGCTTACTTTAAAGACCAAAAATAAGCATTTATTGAGGTGTGTAACAGGAAAGTTAAGACCCGGTCGTATTACTGCTGTCATGGGTCCATCAGGGGCTGGAAAGACAAGCTTTCTATCAGCTCTTGCAGGAAAAGCCATATCATGCAAGATGACTGGCCTGGTTCTTATAAATGGAAAAAACGAATCCATCCACTCATATAAGAAAATTATTGGCTTTGTTCCACAAGATGATATTGTGCATGGAAATTTGACCGTGGAAGAGAATCTCTGGTTCAGTGCACATTGCAGGTTTGTATGATTGGAAGCTATTATGATCCTTCAGCATCCATTCCTCTGTAGTTTAAGAACAATCACCTTTTTTCGACGTAAGAAATATGTTCATTTTTTTCTTGGTGTAGATTGCAACTTACCCTCAAGCATTTAAGAGCTACTATTTAGTCAAATCGAAAGATTATTGTTGTTCCTGCTTTAAAATGCCTTTAAGAGCTAAACGTTCATTTTGAATTCAATTTCCAGGATTCAGATAGAAAATATAATTGTGTTGGAATTTTGGATCTCAATAATAAGATTGCACACTCATTGGACCCTGAAGATATAGAAGCTTTCATTTAAATAGCAATCAACTCTTTGTTGATTCCATACACAGTCATTGAAAGAGAAATATAGATACTGGAAGTCAAAAGTTAAATCTATCTAGTACCATAATATGTTTCTCCTTTTTTTGGCCCTCTCTTTACCTTCTCATGCATAATGATGCATCCATAGTCATTTCGTATTAGTTGCCTCTTCAGTTATCATAACACATGCATGATGTTTGCAGATTATCTTCTGAATTGACCAAAGCAGATAAAGTTCTAATTGTTGAAAGAGTTGTAGAATCTTTGGGGCTACAAACAGTACGGAATTCATTGGTTGGAACCGTTGAAAAGCGAGGAATTTCTGGCGGCCAGAGAAAGCGAGTAAATGTAGGACTGGAAATGGTTATGGAGCCTTCTCTTCTGATTTTGGATGAACCCACTTCTGGTCTGGATAGTGCATCCTCTCAGCTACTTCTTAGAGCGCTTCGGCGCGAAGCTCTTGAAGGTGTTAATATCTGCATGGTTGTTCACCAACCAAGGTAACTCTTACTATACCAGTCTGCATACTTTTGGAGATCTTGCATTGTTTGAGGTTGGAACTTGCATAGATCTTGTGCTAAGAAGGTGGTGATTTCCATCTTAATGAGTAAAAATTTAGTAGCCACTGCTTCCGTCTTAGTGGCAAATCATGCAGATGGGATGAAGGTAAAGCAATGGATATCTGTCATCTTGAAAATAGTTAGTTTTGTTATGTCTCTTTCATTAAATAGTAAGATAGTGTGTGGATAACGATCCAACATCTCCTTAGTTATAAATTCTTATTCATGACTTCTCTCATGCATTATGATTGTGGCCTTATCGAATCAAAAGGAACTTAGTGCCAAGCAAAAATGAGATCAAATGATTTTATTGGAGTAGCAAAGAAGGTCGTATGTTCAAAAAAGTGACTCATGAAATCATCCTCTCGATATGAATGCTGCATATTTTTACAACTCCATCCATGTATAAACAATAGACATTTGGAATAGGCTTTGTTCATAATGGCCCCTCAAAAACTCGTGTTTCATATCTAAATGCTGCCTTGGTTATGGTTGCTTCTACTTTTTATTTTCTCACCAATTAATTTTTAGAACTGCTTTACAGCTATACCTTGTTCAAGATGTTTGATGACTTAGTACTTCTGGCAAAAGGAGGCTTTGTTGTATATCATGGCTCTGTGAAGAAAGTTGAAGAGTACTTCTCTAGCCTTGGGATTAATGTCCCAGAACGAGTTAATCCTCCTGACCACTTTATTGACATTCTAGAGGGTATAGTAATGCCAACTGCAAGTGCAGGTGTGAACTACAGAGAACTTCCTGTTAGATGGATGATTCATAATGGATACCCGGTGCCACAGGACATGCAGCACAGTGCTGCTGCACTTGGTATTGCTCCGGCACATGGGACAAGTGCTGAAGGCAATGAAATGGAGGATAGGTCTTTTGCAGGAGAATTATGGCAAGATATGAAGAGCCATGTGGAGTTACAACAGGACAAGATACGACATAACTTCCTGAAGTCTAGGGATTTATCACACCGGAGAACTCCAGGTGTATTTCAGCAATACAGATATTATCTTGGCAGGTACATTGTTATTATTCTTTCTATAAATGGATACGTACCCCGAGGATATTTCATTTTGGTACAGAAATCTGTGTTGAACATGTATGAAACATTTCTAGTTTGTCATTGACATCTTGTTTAAGTTCTTTGAGTAGTACATAACACTTAAATAAGCATTTACTGATTATTATCCAATCTACTGACACTTTTATAAGTGTATTGTTGAGGTTGCTGGTTTTTGAATATGAAACTAAGAACATTTTTGAAGATAGTCATACAATCATGACACCTTCTATGCAAATCTATCGTTCTAATTATTGACGCTTTGTTTTTCAGGATCAGTAAACAACGTCTGAGGGAAGCTAAAACGCAAGCAACAGATTACCTCATCTTATTGCTTGCTGGAGCTTGTCTAGGATCACTTGCAAAAGTTGATGATCAATCTTTTGGAGCAGCTGGTTATACATATGCCATCATTGCTGTTTGTAAGTATGGCAACTTCAGTTGACCAATCTGCAAGTTTGTTTGTACTTAAATCCATCTGCAACTAAAAAATTAAAACTTACTAGAAAATTTTGATGGCAGAAGAGCTCTCGAACTATCTATTGAACACCTAGTTGCTTTTCTGTGGCATTTTTATGCACCAGTTCCTCACTCGTCTTCTTTTCTGATTTCAGCCCTCCTATGCAAAATAGCAGCTTTGAGATCATTTTCTCTTGAGAAGTTACAGTACTGGAGAGAAAGTGCTTCTGGCATGAGCAGCTTGGCTTACTTTCTGGCCAAGGATACTGTTGACCACTTCAATACTGTGGTCAAGCCTGTGGTGTATCTTTCTATGTTCTATTTCTTCACAAATCCAAGATCTTCCTTTGCAGATAACTACACAGTCTTTCTTTGCCTTGTCTACTGTGTTACTGGTATAGCCTATGTGTTAGCCATTTTCTTTGAACCAGGTTCAGCTCAGCTGGTGAGTGATGGTGCTACATAATGGAAACTGAAAAAGATAGCTTATAGGTCATTCAAATTTTCTGATATGTTTCTTTCCTTGCAGTGGTCTGTTCTTCTTCCAGTAGTTTTGACTCTAATTGCCACCAGACCAAAAGATAATAAGGCTGTAAAGTATATAGCATACTTTTGCTATTCTGGATGGGCCTTGGAAGCATTTGTGATAGCAAATGCTGAGAGGTATGATAATTGACCTTTCTGTATATAGTTTATGGCAATAGAAAGAACGAAAAATGCTGCACATCTAATGTTAGGGAAATAAGCTTCATGACAGGTCTTTCAATAGTTTCTTATTCAACAAGGCCTTTGCGCCTTTTGTTGTTTTTGTTTGTCACAGGTACTATGGGGTGTGGCTTATTACTCGTTGTGGTTCACTTTGGAAATTTGGCTATAATCTTCATCACTGGGGTCTTTGTATATTTGTTCTAATCCTCATCGGAGTAATTAGTCGTGTCATAGCTTTCATTGGTATGCATACCTTTAAAAGGAAGTGAGTTTCACTCTCAAGGTATGATATTCAGGCATTATACTTACTGTAAAAAATTAAGAGTTCTTACACCGTAAGGTCTGTTCAAAAGTTGAGTCGGGTTGGATTGGTGACACCCTTCAGATTATGTATAGTTTCAGATCTACTCAGCTGATGAGTCTACTATAGTTAGATCTCTATAATGCAAGTGACAGTGTAATTGAATTTTGAAAAATTTTGTAGAATATTCAGACTTGAATGAGGCATCTTCACTTAGGTAGACTATTTTTCCTTTATATGGTATTGTAAGACATTTTATGACAGATATAAGCTTATTTAACGACCACAGATACATGCAAATTTCACTGAACTTGAATAAGGTATTAAGCCAGTAACATGGACATGAAATGCATCTCTAGAAGTTTGATAAGTTACAAAAGAAGAGAGTTGATGGGTTAAAAAGGGGAGGAAATGATGCAAACAGAAAAGTTATAAAGAGTTAGATGTCTCACTTTATAGATCCTTTTTGGCCAAACAGCTCCAACAAGCAAATTGCTGCCAGAACAGTTGGCTTTCTCACTTGAGATTTAGCATTTTGGAAGTTTCAGGTTCTCAAAAAATGCTTTTGACTAAGCTTATAAAGATTATGCAAGCATAACTAAGTTCCAAGTAATAGAAATGATTTGGTGACCAAAAGCTTGTGATGTTATTATGTGGACGCTCATTTCCATACAATGTCTCCCAAAAATTGCAGAGCTGGAACACCTCTGATTTCAACATCAACTAATGGAGCCTGGACCAGTATCAATCTGGAGAGTTGCGGGTCACTACGAACCATGTCAAGGGCACGCATCTGATCCTGAGATATGTATATAGATATATAATACAACAGAAAATAAACTTATGATCGTGAGAATCAAATGCCAAATGTTCCTTCTTGCTATGCAACAATGTACATTGGCACAGGCAATGCAAAGAAAGTCTGAATACAAATACCTTTCTTTTGGTAGTGCAAAACTTGCAGTCAGAGACAGAGGCAGGAAGAATCTGATTAACGATAAGCCTCTTAACAGGAACATTCTCCTTCTTCAGGGAGGCATGCAACCTTGATGACTCACTGATTGCCATTACCTTAGATTAAATTGCCAAGTTGCAACAGATTGTAAGAAAATTAAACTAGACAGGTCTAATATACTCCAAAACAAAATACATTTCATTTTGATGTTCCAGTTGGACATAAGTCTTCCAATTTTTGAGGAAACTTCTAAAAAACTCCATAGAAAAGATGATAGCAAGGGTTAGCATCAAACTTTAGTCATTTAATTACTTTTTGCAAGCACACTTTCACTAGCTTAAGCAGAATTATCAATCCAAAATGTAGCTATTAGTGGACAAGGCAAGACTACAGAAAGTTACCGAGGGAATTGTTACTATAACAAATTCTGTGGAATCTGTGTTGTGGAAAAGCTCACCCACTTTTAGCATCCTATCCCTCAACCTGTCCAATTTGTCAACCTGACATGAAAATCAGAGACAGAAAATAAGAACTATAAAGCAGGTTTATCAGTTAAAATGAATAGAAAAGAGAGGTACTACAGTCTAAAGTTTCAGGCTTACCCCAACCTTTCGGGTTTCCTCCTGTCCAAAAACAGATTTTATGGCAGAGGTCGCCGAAGCTATCTTTTGTCTAAGCTGTTGTCATAAGCAAAACAGATTAGAACCATAGAAGAATAACTGACAAAGAAACCAACAAAAACATTATCATAGCGCAGACTAGATAGAAATGGATGAGAAGCAATCATATTGAAGGCATAATTTGGTCCTCATTATTGGCTCAGATAGATATTTATCTAAACCAAAAACTTAGTTTATACCAGAGAAGTCTATATCTTAATTATATATAGTTAGTCCAAGCAAAAGCAAATTAGAAATGTGGTATGCATTAGTTTATTACAAAATAGAAGAGACAGTTGACAAATTACACTGTCAATAATGTCTCTGCGGAATATATCATTGATCTTTTTGGTAGAATAGTTAAGTGAAATAGAATGAAAAGAAAGGAAAAAGTAGTATATTATTCAAGTTTTGTATTCTGGCATTACCTTCAATATTTTGCCTATGGAGGCATCTATGAAATCGGGCAAGGACAGAAGTCGCAATGTATGGCCCTGTAAGGAATAGCCATGACTATTATTTGATTTTATTTCACATGTTAAGTCGAATATGGAGGATTTGCTCACCGTTGGTGCAGTGTCGAAAACAATTCGAGTGAACATATTATACTCCTCTGATTCAAGGAATTGCATAACCTGCCAAACACTTCTAGTGAGAAGGGGAGTACTAAAGCTTATGAAGAGCCACGTGAAGTGAACCATGATGGAGAACAAAGCATACTTTGGAAATTGCTATAGCTTCATCCAGTCCAGGGGGAGGTGTTTCTAGTAACTCTCCCAATTTTAGCTCTCCCAACTTTGACAGAAAAAAGATGATGAACAAGTCAAGCTCAGCACAGATCACCAGAAATCATATTTTTAGTACATCAACATTTTCCTCTCTATTTACACCAAGTGAGGCAGGATAACTTACACTGTGCATAGGTGAATTTGATTTTCAATTGAAGTCTCGTGTTGATTAACTTCAGCATATGTTTTCATGTAAATACTAATATTTTTTCGTAGAGGTGAAAGTGTAAGCGAAGACCTAGATGAAAGACAGAGGAAGGCAAATTCTAGTGGATGAAAGAAAACTAAAACTCAAGCTCATGACCGTCAAATATCAGAATTCGAAACTGTGGGAATTCAATTAAATTGCAATGACAAGAATCTTGTTTAAAAGTTTACCTGATCGACTATCATTCCAAGTCCTATGCCTTTCATAAAATCTTTTACCCCTGATTCACCATCTTTCTGAGCTGCAGTACGGAATTCTTCTCTAGCTTTTTCTGGGTTTATCTGTTGCAAGACTATAAATCTAACTTACTGATTACATTAAGATATAAGACCAGCGGAGAGAATATTTCAGAAAATAATCCTTATAAACAACAGCACTGCTAAACAGAAATTGTAAAGGATGATACACATACTTCAAGTGCAAACAGTGGACATTCCAGTCCTTGAACCTGTACCAATGTCCCTCCAGCCAAATCCTTTCATATAAACCAACGAAGACATAGAAACACACAATAAAAACAAAGTTTCCTACTTTGTTAATAATTTCAAGTCTTTGAAAAGAATACGTATTTCACTAAACCTGAGCAAAAGAATCACTTAAGGAGTGTGCGGGATCAGTTGAAACCACTAAAGTGGGGTGCCCATTGTTAGCAAACTTTACACCAAGTGAAGCAGCACAGCTTGTCTTCCCAACACCTCCCTTCCCTCCAAGCATGAAATACTTCCGCTGGGTTCCGGAAACCATATCATCAAATCCAGCAACATCTTCTACTGGAGCAGCCACGGATCGCACTTGCATACACATAAAAGAGAGAACTTTCATCTCCAGTAAAGATGGATCAATTTTGTTGAGACAATACTTCCATCCAAGGTGCATTGAACGCAATAATTCCAAACCTCAAGACTACATAATCTTCTAGTCAGAATGAAAGTAATCAACCATAACAGAAACCAGATAAATTTACAGGTGAAAATTAGAATGGGCCTGAATTATGATAAACAACCATTTTGCACTATCTTCCCTCTTATAATTCGTCTATGGTTATCCACCAAAGGATTTCAACACTTTAATTCTGTACTAAACCTTAACAAACAACTGACTACTATTTAAGAATTCAAGAAGCAGACTCTGGAAAGCAACCAAAGCATTAACTTTCCGCTTACAGACATTGAAAACACACTAAAAGACAAGTTCGAAGAAACAAGAAAAAGGAAAAACAGATAAAACAGTCCACAAATATAGATAAATGGGCATTCAAGAAATCACCCCGGAGCGAGTTTCTGCGAGACTTGTATTTGATAGACATAGATACAATGATTGTGGCGGGAGAGGCAAGCAGGTAGGCTCTTGGCGCGAAAGAGAAAACAGCCACAGTAGCCATAGATCTTCTTGAGCTGAATAACCCCTGAAAAAGAAGAGTAAGAAGAAGAAGAAGAAGCGCAAGGAATTATACACGAAGAAGGGGTGGGAGTTGTTGTACTCACCTTCACGTGTCTCTCCGCTTCTTCTGGTAACAAACTGAGAAATTATATGTGGGATTGTGTGTCATCGTACTTACATTTCACTTCTTGTCTTCGTCAAGACGACATCCTTTGTCTCTCCTTTTTCATATATGTTATCTATATAGATGCACAGAGATTCTGAGTATTGTCTTTTTCTTCAGAGTTGATAATGAACCAAGTTAATTGACCCAGAAACTCGTTGTAGCTTTGCATAAATTATCCCAAATGCAAAAACATGAGTAGACCCAACTGTCCACTTCAGTTCATGATTGAGAGGCGACTTTCCAGCAAGTCCATGAACGGAGGTTGCCAATGGCAGATTGACAATGACAAGTAGGGTACAAGCTAACCAAAACACAGAATCACCGTTGTCAAATGAACTCACTGAACTTGTAGCAGCGTGAGAGAGAGCTTTGATCTAGAGTTTTTCCTCATCAATTTCATTGAATAAATCGTCAGTATTTCAAACAATAATTAAATGTGGAACATCTCGTCGTTCATTTTCATTCAAGCACAAAATTTGGTTGGAATTTAAGGAATTATATATCAGAGACAGATTGTACATTCCAATGAGGACAAAAGTCCAAGTGTCTTTCTCCATGATAATAACTACAATTAAGCTGATAATTCATTCTTGTGTGATCTTCCTTCCAGCTAAATCATCCAATGTGAGGCTCAGTGTATCAACAGAGCCTTTTTTAACTTCCTCTCCGTTAGCAGCCAGAAATTCTTCAACACTTCCTGGTTCTCCAAACCAACCAAGACGATCAGCAATCAAGTGTAGGTTGTTACAGCCACCACAGCGAGCAACAACCACACCTTTCTCGTAGGATTGGCGACAAACTGTCTTGACAGACCTCGTCTCGCAGACCTTGCAGGTAAAGATCATGGCAAGATCATGCCTTGATGAAGTTTTCAAATTGGATGTCGCTGAAAGCTTCACGGAACTGTTGTCATTAATGTCAACCTGTAATGAGGTATCAACAGAATCACACTTGGACTTTGAGTAACTCGCTTCGTTATTTTCCAAATCCTTGCTGGTTTGGCTGTCCAGATTTGCTTGTGTCTGAAACCTTCTTGCACAAAAGTCATTCTTGCTGAATATTGAACTGGAAAAAGGATTAACCCTCACGGTTGATTCTGGCAAAATAAAATCCAAAATTAATAAGTGACAGTCATCACACATATGAATGCTTCATATTCTAACAAGGGAGATATCTAGCGGGAAAAGACATGACGGTACAGTTTAAGCTCCATTTACTATTGTTAAATGGACAAAGACTACTTTACGCAGATTGCAAAAGAAAAGAGCCTATTGGACGGAAGGAAGAATCCAGTAGGAGAAGCCAACGAACACCAATATATTTATTTTGGACTACTATTTTGGTAATGCGAGTGTAAAGCTCTTTAAGAACTGCAATCAAACTACGTAATGTTTATATTGAGTCATGAACAACTAAACCTAAAAGGCAAAGAATTAAACTGTAGGGGATAGGACAGCCAGATTATGGTTGAATTAAGTTCCTAATCAGCCTTGCAAGGAGAGACCACCAGCTCATTGCTCTCGATAGCTGCATACCGTAATCTAAGCTGTTTGAATGTGCCCAGAGGACAGGCACTGATCACTACCAAGTATGATCCTATAGTACAAGAGTAAGGATTATTCACGTTTTACATATTTAATCAACCAAAAGAGGTTTTTACCAAGATAAAGTGCTGCGTTTATTTGAAAGCGCTGGGTTCCATTTCAAGAATCAGACTGAAAATTTGAGGAAAATAGCTCCTTGAAGGAGACTAACCATTTTAAGAAATTGGTAATCAACAGTCAATGAAATAGATTGCTTCCCTTGAGGAAACTAGTAGACATAACTAGCCACTGAATGTAAAGAATCCGGATAAATGAAAACATGTATCTCATTGCAATCAAATATAAAGTGCTCTAAACTTGGAACCTGACACTAAAAATGATTGTGAGGAAAATAGAACAAGTTCATAACCGAACAAAGATAGAACAAAACAAATATCACGCTTTTATCAGCTGCCCCAAAGAACCCACATCCCAAATCGTCGGGATGCCCAGAATTCATAAGAAACCACACAAGCACATGATCTAAAACACCAGGTGATCAACACGACACGAAGCAACAGGCATAGAAACAAATAAAGAACTGACCGTTATCAATAAAAGAAGCAAAGGACTTATTATTGCGGGCAAGTGCAGACCGTACTCGCCTCATTAGTAGTAAGTTCCTTAACGCCGCCATAGAAGAAGGGTTCTTGCTCGCCTTCTTGTCCAAGCTCGCAAGCAAGACGTTCGTTGTTTTGTCTCAATGTGAGGAGACGCTATACTAATATTACTACATATTTAGTTTCCATAAATATTTAATTATAGTTTGGGTTGGGTTTGGGTCCAAAATCTGTGGCCCAAGCCCAACCTGATCCATTGAAATTCGATTAAGTTTGAATTAAATTTGACATTTTTTTAAATTTTAATTATTAAGAAGTCATTTCATAATATATTCAAGTTTTAAATTAAGACTAGAATTAAAATTTAAAATTTTAAAAATTCCAAATTTAGTTAACTCAGGCTGAGTCTGTTGATTTTTCTCATACCTAG
>JAOQMP010000003.1:35993867-36004322 GCA_027563575.1 Erythroxylum pedicellare
ATTAATTAAATTTGAGTTTAAGAAAAAGAGACTATTCCATAGGTTAAATTAGCACAACTTAAAATTTTTAAAAAATAAATATTAATTGAATCTAACTAAGATCATCTCATCTCATTTACAAAGTCTATTTATGAAATAGGAAGAAGTCATTAATATGTATAAATTAAGAGACAAAATGTGATTAAGATATGGAAAGGTGACAATATAAAATATAATTTTTTATAAAAATGAAATGTTCGAGTGTATATTAAATAAAAATTTTAAATAAATATAATAGTTAATGAATAAATTATATACTTTAAAAAAATTTAATAATTAATACTTTATTTAAGAAATAAAATTAAATCAATCGGTATTAATAAATTTAACATGTTTTCACATTTAATAAATTACACTTTAAAAAAATCCCTTGACAAGAAATTTATGGGATCAATTGTTTCAAACTCTCAAATTTTCATAAGAGGGCCTCTCATCATCAATGATCCATTTCAAAGAGACTAAAAACTTGATCTTTGGTTGTACTAATTGGACAAGGTTATTGTTTTTGGATCTTTTTCAATGCTTTCAATTTGATCATTGCCATAGTTCATGTCCAACTTACATTCTTACAGGTTGAGTTAGCACATGTTTACGGGTTCGAATTACATATTACAATGTATATCATGTGTTGGTTTAAGTCATCCTAACCCCAGATGAATGGAGTTGCAAGAAGTGTTTTGGAAGAAGAGAAATTGATGTTAAATGAAAGTAAACTTACCTATAAATATTTATTGAAACTAAGGGAAAGTTTGATCAACTTCATAGTTGATATTTGACACAATAACCTCTTTTAGATTCGAGCCCTTAGAAGATGGTAATGTTAGATTTGGACTTGAGAATTTTCTACAACAACAATTCGGTTAAAGTCCATTTATACACAAAATATGTAAAAGTCCAACGATACGCTGTCTTACTCCTAATTAATAAAAAGACTTAATTTTTGAGGGGGAAAAAAACATAAAAAGTGACAACCAACATGCTCATTTTCTTAGCTTTGTTTCACTTTAAAGGTGTAAAGTAATAATCACATCTTCCTCTCAAAACCTTTCCTTTTATGGAGGAAGAAACACCAAAAACAAGTTATCAATGGTGATTTTGTTTAGTGAACACATATATAATGAGCAATGGCTAAGTTAGTATGTGCATTCCTTTCGATAAAGAGCCCCCTTTTCAAGTTTGGTTGCAGAAGGAACCTTCCTGACTAAGAAAATTTTGATGCTAAAGACAAACATAGTCATTAGTAAAACGTTGATTAGAGAACAGATCAAGCAAGAACAAAAGGACAAGGCACAAGGCAAGAGCCAGCTCTGAGTGGTTCATTGAACTAAGTGGAGGAAAAGAAATGTGTTTTGACTCTTCAATTTGGTAGTCTATCAGGAAGAGTAGGAACAAGTGAACAAGAACAACATATCAAGTTCAACCCCCAGATCTTGGCATTTCTAAAGCAAAACATTCCTGTTAAATGTTTGAGTTGCATTTTAAAGCAAAACATTCCTGTTAAATGTTTGAGTTACATTTTAAATCCTTGTAAATTGTATTCTGTTCAGAGATTGGACATTGTGTACCAAGATTAAATGAAAAATAGGGTAGCACAAGAAGAGAAGAAACAAGAACGTAACATTAACTATTGATTTTTTAAGTTCATAACAAAGATAGATTGAACACACAAAGGAAAATGTAAACTACTGATCATAGAAGTTGGAAATCACTCTCAGAAAACAACACCAAAACGATAACCTTAACCAACTTCCCGTGAATCCAAAACACAAACTTTGAGATTAAAATCCTAGACACCATTCTTTAAAGCATCAAGAGCAGGACCAGTCAACCTGCAAATCCTCCAATCATGCAACACCTGAGCACCCATGTCCTCATAAAACTTAATAGCATTCACATTCCAGTCTAGCACACACCACTCCACCCTCCCATAGTCCATTTTCACAGCCTGTGAAGCGACAGCTGAAAGCAGCACCTTTCCAAAACCTTTCCTCCTATAACACTCCCTCACGAACAGATCCTCGATGTAGAACCCTGGTTTGGCTAGGAAAGTAGAGTAATTTGGGAAAAACAGCGCAAACCCAGCAATCACAACATCATCAGAACCGCTCCTGAAATTTTCAGCTTCTGGGTCGGTGATAGGGTGATCAAGATACAGTATTTGCTCAATCGGAGTGAAACTTGGGGGCGCAATGATGTTGTTGGGAAGAGGGTGTTGGGAGACTTCGAGGAGGAAGACAGTGACGGATTGAAAAGGTTGGCCATTAAAGAGAGTTGTTGAGAGTGCGGCTTCGGTGGCAATGCAACGATCGGCCAGGCGTTCGAAGGCAGCCAATTGGTGGATGAGCTTGTGGATGTGGGGGACGTCTAATAGGGTTGCTAGGCGGATCCGGTAGAAAAGTGGGTGACCCACCGGAGTTGAATCGGAGTCCGGTATGCCAGTAGGTGGTGATGGTGTTGGGGCTGGTGGCGGTGGCGGAGCTGCGGCGGCCATCTCGAGCTTTTGTTGTTTTGTTTAGAGAAGAAGGGAGGAGTTCACAGAAGCTCTATCAAGACTGTAGCCAGTGCTTATAGCAATGAGACCTTCTGCTATATTCCAATAGAGGAAAATCTTATTACGAATAATTATTAATTATTATTATCTTTTTGGTATATAACATCGTATTTGAATCATTATTCTTACATGTTCTAGTTGGTTCTATGATCTTACTTTATCATACATTTAGCTTCCATGGTTTGGGGAAATGGATACGGATTGGATTGAGTAGAAACCAGGGTTTGAAAGCAACCAAGAAATGACATTTGGAACTTGGAAGTTATCACTTACATTCAAATAATTGGTGACCTACAAAAGGATCGATCTACTCCTATTCTCAACCAAGTTAGGATTTGATTGTACACGAATTTTGCTGGCATCTTTGGACTCTCAAAGCCTAATTCATACTTGCATAAGAGTACAAAAACCTGCCTGATTATGACCAATCTTCAATGTGTCTCGTCTATGTAGTGTCCTGTTTTCCTCCTATGACGGCTGAAGTCTGACACAAATCTGAAAGACAAGCCACAGCCCTCGACCTTGCACTGGTATGGCTTCTCTCCGGTGTGGACTCGTATGTGCTCGGTCCTAGCCCATGCCCATTTAAACGACATGGTGCAACCTTTCCAAGGGCATTTCAATGGCCTCATATCTTCATGAACACGTTGATGTATTAAAGCATATTTATGAGAACTAAACCTCTTTCTACACCCTTCGTAAGGGCACCGGTTGCGCTTGTGCAACGTTAACTCTGCCTTTGTATCAAAGCTCATCTGGCAACCTTCAATGTCACACTTGTGAGATCTTTCCGTCATCCGCTTCTCTCTCTTTGGACGAGAATGTGAAACGTCAGAAGTTTTTCTTGCCCTCTTTGTCACTACATTGTCTTTGTTTGATTGTTTGAAGTCGATATCAGTTCTATTTGTTGCATCTTTCCCAGCCCTCGGCCTCAGGCCTTCACATGGACTTCTAATAAAACCATTGCAATTCAACTTGTTAGATGTTTTCTGCTCCAGTCCACTCTTTCTTTTTCTACTCTTTCCAGACCTTGCTCCAAGGCTCACCAATGCGAAGCCCATGCTTTCCAGCTCATCAGATGAGCAAACTTCATTATCCTTAAGCATACCTTCTCTGTCACACCATTCTTCTTCAGCTCCAGAACACTTTTCAATAGGAGAACAAGGCAACCCGTAGATCCCCATTACATCGTTTGAAACAGGTTCGTTCTCACTTACTGCACTTGTAGTTGGATTTAGTTCATGCACGTGACTTTCCGTAATGAATTCGCTCCTTGATTTGGTTTCCTGCCGTACATTGTCATCTGCAGTAGAGCGGTCTAGCAGATGATGCCTTTCCTCTATGGGGGAAGTCTTATTTAGTTGTGTGTCATTGCATGAAATGCTGTCATTTTCATTTCTCTGGCATGTAGTCTGGGGTTCTTGTGGCCTGTCATTCGCCATAACCGTGTGATCACATTCACTGTCAATGCAAGACTTTTCTGAAGACGCATTCTCTTTTTGATCCACGGTTGGGCACATAACCTGAGATCGTAACAAGTTCTCAGCACCAGCAGTGCGGTCGTTGATTTCACTGTTAATGCTAGACTTGTCTGAAGTCGTTTTCTCTCTTTGTTCTATGGTTGGACAAGTTACCTGAGGACATACCAAGTTATCAGGATCAGAAGCCTCCCCTTCCAAAGTATCTCTATGAATTGCATCCTTCTCTTTATGAATCACATTACAACTCTCATTTGTGATTTTTGTAATTTCCATATCATCCTCTGCATGCACTTTCACAGCTGCAGCAACATGTGAACTAGAACTTTTTCTGGACTGAGAATCTTCATTGTCGATGTTTACTCCACTAATCACACATTGCATCCTAGGACCGCAGGCTATTCTGTTACAAACACTACCCACGATATCCGTTTCCTTCTTTGAAATTTCCAATGCCTGAAACTCAGACTGGTCTATATCACTTATAACTTCTATGATAGCAGTTGCTTCACGTGGCATCTTGGACACTTCAGTTGAAGATAAACAAAGTTGTGCAGAACCACGTTCAGTAATCCCAATATCACTAGTGTTAGCATGCTTTTCAAAGTTTTCGCTACTAGCAACTAAAACTTCTTCATTCAAGTGCTTCCTAGAGCATCCTTGAAGCTCATTAGTGGAACAATTCATTTTAACTTTAAACTTTCTTCTTGAGTACTGGAGAAGTTTTTCTTTTTTCAAACCCACACCAACTGACTCGTTCCCAGATGCTTCAACCTTATCATCTTTTAGACTGCTCTTACAATCTTGCTGATTCAACTTGACTCTTGACCGAGACCTTCTAGACTGCCAATTGATCTTCAGGAAATCCAAACTGAGATTTCTGTCAGAGAATACTCCTCCCAACGCCAATGCATGGTGAACTTGGTTGGATGGAAAGTTCTTTCTGACCTTTACACAGTACTGTAAGTTTATACCCAGTCTTGATGTCCAGTCCTCCCCATATTCATTATGCTCTTGATCACCAATTGCAAGATCTATCAAGTTCAGATCTTCCTGGGATGCACCTTCCATTGACACCTCATTACAATTGAAAGGACAATTAATCTCCTCTGCAATGGCCAATGCATGTGCCTTCATTTTCTGATAGTCTACAAGAATGAAGGGAGAAAAACATAATTATTAACAACTTATAGAACTTATGCAGTAAATTACCAAGGGAAAATGAGGGGTACAACACTTATGGACTTAGTAGGGTTCAATTAAATTTTACATACCTGAATGGCAAATTAGACGAAGGCTTGCTCCACCTTTTGATTGTAAGAGCTCCTCTATCTGGATAGCATGCTCCAGACAGAAAATTCGAGGTCTCAAAAATTTAGAAGAAGCATTCCAACCACTGGGAAATTGCAGATCCCTCTGTGGCAGAGAAACATTAGAACCAGTAGGAAGATGATCTGCAATCACGAGGTCAGAACAAACTGATTCACTCAGTGCAAACTCTTATGAAACTGATTAGTATGTCAAGATATAAGAATTTATGTCCGTATGTCTCATAGGTTTCCCTTACTTCGTAGTCAAATTCTGATTATATGTCGTGCATCTTAATTCTGATGACAATGGAAAAAATGTCACGTTCTACTGATTTTACATGATGTCCAACACTGCCGTACACAAGAACAAATGTCCAGAACTTGCTAAAACTTTTCCTCTACATCAGCACAGACATCTAATGATACTAAAATGAAAAGTAAAAACTATGATATTAGTCCTTGCATCCATTTGGGACATAACCAAAACAAAAAGATTTGGGACATCATAGACTTGATACAAAAATTCTCATCGCAAGTTGGGCAAAACAACATATATAAAACCATGTCCAAGATTAATTTCACAATGGAGAACAATTAAGCAGAAAACAGCTATTTATCAAACAAGACAGAAAATTTTCAACTTAATACCTGAAACAGAGCCCTTGACATTACCACCAGTATCTGCAGAAAAAAGATCATTCTCAGATCTTGGAATTCCTGATTCTTTAACTAAATGATCATCGAGGGACAGAAGTTGTGTTGATGCTCTCTGAGATGGTTGTATTATAGACATAAATGGAAAACCAAGGATCCCACAAGCCACACAAACCAAAGTTCCCGAATCAATTTGGAAATCACTAGAAAGGTCATCATCGTCTGCATACAAATCATTAAGAGATTCCATGTACATGCTCATCTCCTTAAACAGATCATTCTCAGTACTGCTACTACTATAGTCAGAATGAACATTGCAACCACTTATTGTTGTGGGTGCAGCAGTAGGAGATACATCAGCTAATGTAGATTCTTTAATTGCACATGGAAGCAAGTCAGGGTTCCATATTGCTACGTGGTAAGTGGAATCTTTGCCAAGAAGCAGACGTACATTGTTGTTTTCGTTCACCATATCTTCTATAAATGCATTCTTTACTGAAAACTCTCTTTCTTCTTTCTGACGATCTCTAAGTCTGGAACAACGAGCACCAGGTAGCAAATATCTTGGCACTCTGGCACCAAAACAAATATAGCGATGATGGAAATACCAACGATGCATTAGCACTTCATAATTGTGTGAGCACTACAAGTAAAGAGAAATAATAAGTAATGCAATAAAACCTAGCCTAGCAACATGAAACCATAGTTGGGTGGCACAAAACAGAATCATTTTTTAATCCAGCAAAATAAATCTCACTTCCTGTGGGATGTTCAGTTCATCACTGCTACCGATTCAAACTCCCAACTAGTTTTTTAACAAATAAAAGACTGTCAGAACTTTGAAAGATAGTTGGAGCACAGAAGTTGTACCTAGACACAAAAGACATGGTCAAAAGATATAGAAGTTGTTGATGTGAAAGCATAGGAAGATAGTTCATGGCCGCTCTACGCACTGCAGCTTCTTTAGCTACTTTAAGCCATTGCGGAGTCCCAAAATTAGCTGCTTCCCCACAGTTGAAACCTATATAGACCAAAAAATAGGAAAGAAAATGATGCAACAACTTGATTAAGGTCCTTGACATAGCACTGCCTAACATAAATATAAAGATACAGTAATGCAATAATAGTACAAACTACTAAAATATATTAGTATGAGGAGATACTAAATATCACAAAAAGCATCACAGACGAAAAATAGCAACCAACAGTCAGGTTATACACTTTAATATATGTAATTATTATATTAAAGCCAATGATATACCAAAATCTATGGTACGTAATAGAGAAAAGTCACCTTAAGAAAGTAAATCTAAGTATCATATCTCCACTAACAGCATACAATGTCATGAGCAAGGAAAAGTTTCTTGCCTTTGATAAAAGAGAGTGGGAAATAATAATCTAGGGAATGGTATTCCGTGATCATATTCAACTTTGCAAAACTACCTTACAACTTCCCAGTTCTAAGGAAAAAAAATTGCTTTCTCCTTGACTCAAATTTGTTAGATGCTATGTGATTACCAAACAAGGAAACAATTTATAGCACAACAGATAGGTGTCATAACAGTTGCATCCTTTAGAAGAATTGTAGATGCAAGACAATCTGTAAAGTGATTACCATGGCTGAAGCCTACATGATAAGACCGTGGAAAAGTCACGACGAATTCTCCAGGATATTGTACTAACCTAAATGAATACCAAGAGTCAACATGAGAATAACATCCAACATATAAAGTCAGCAAAAAAGATACGCATTATAGTCTTAATGCCACAAATAGAATCCATCTATTCAAGTATGTCAAACATATACCAAAAGCAACATATTTTGGAGTCCTAAGCAGGACAAGAGCTTAGAAAAACTGAGAAGATAAAAGTACAGAAGTTTGAGATAATAAAGAGGAGAACCATAACTCACCTACAACATGGAATGCCTGTTGAAACAACTATCTCAGGCGAGAGAAGGGTCGTCTTCTCACCCAGCAGCTTTAGAGCAGCTGCCAAGAAATAAAAACTGGGATTGAATCACACAAATACCATAGAGGTTATAACATCCAACAATTTCCAGATTCACACACACAATATCATTAGAAAGTTATACACACCTAAGCTATCAATGTCACCACCATAAGCCTCAGTACGAATGACTTCCTCAAAATCAAATGCATAATCTCCAGGTACAGCATACCAAGTCTTTGGAGAGCCAGTATGAAGAAAATTCATGCTATGAAGCTCATGATCTTCAACATGCCAAGCAAACCAACTGAATAACATACCAATATAAACCATAGGTGAAGTAACGCCTGGAATGTCGTCAGGCATAAAACGTGTAAGTGAGCCAGGTGCACGAGCAATTATTTGCAAATTCCAGGGGCTGTTTGAAAGTTTCCAACCTGCAGTACCTTCCATATCAATGCTAACACTTGCATTTTTTCGCTTAGAAGAGCTTTGACTTTCTTCCTTAAACAAAGCTGAATTCATAATAGAAGATTCAGGGGTTGTCCCTGATGAGATGCTTGACTGATTCTCAATATAATTACTGATAACCTTGACAGGGGAGTTATTTTTGTCACCAATTCCAACTTTCTTGCACTCAGAATTCTCTGTATTCCTGCGATATGATTGATAAGAAGCCCTCTTTCGCCTCCGCTTATGAAAATACTGAAAATGACCCTCTGGTTCTCCAAAACCTGACCCAGGAACATCATTTGCATATTCGACATTTATAGGCTTCTCAGAAGCTGCTTTCCAAAACAATGTCTCAATTACCAATGGATTAACCTCCTTAATCATACCTAGCACATTCTTTGCAAATGCCTTTGACTTGGATTCAAACTGTTCCAACGTATAAATCTCTCCACTTTGCCACACTTGCTTATGAACAGCAACTTGAGGATTATCCTTGACTGCCCCTTTTATCCTCTTCACGTTTTGCCCCAGTTCCTGGTGCCTAGTGGTGAACACTGCCCTGTGCTCCCCATCACTGGATCTAACCCCTAAACTAGTTTTACCTGATGACGAAACATTTGGCATATCTACATTATCACCCAATTCAGGACACCTGGAGAGGGACTTATTCAAATTTCCAAACACATATCTTTTGGAAGGTTTAGACAAAGGTGGTATAATCTTGCATATACCAAAGGCACTAGCTTCCTTTTCAATCTTGGATACATAAGCAATTGGGTCCGCAAACTCAGTGTCCGTTGGCCTAAACTCAGGTGCCAATGGCAACCCTTTAATCCATTTGGGTATTTCCACATTGCCCATTTCAAATACTACCACTTACAGTAAATTAAATCAACAGCCTACACTTAGTTGCCAGCATTGTCCAAAGACCAAAACCTTAAAATCACGGTTCTACAAAGACCCTATATTCAAAATTACACCATTAACTTCGAGATTTTGAAAGACTGAACTAAAATTAAGTCGTAAATTGAATAAAAGAACCTGTTCCGCAAGCAACTGTCAGAATTCGCCTTCTTGAAAACACACCAAAGTTAGAGAGAGAAAAATGAAGAGTGGAGAGAGAAAGGAAGAAACGACTTATCTAGGTTTAGAGAATATACTAACATATCAATCGGGCGCAAGATAGTGTTAAGTAGAGTGGGTAAACTAACGTGAACTGACGGAACCAAGCGCCCGAGAGAAATTAACTGTGTAGAAGCCGTACGATTTCGGTTGGGATAGAAGTTTAAGCGCGAAAAATGAGTTGTAGTGCGTGCCACCGGCGCACGTTAGCAGTTTTCGGTGATAAAATATGGAATGGGACGTCTTGGGTGTACGAAGAACACTCCTATCATGTTCATGATATGCAATGACTACCGTTCGATCATGATTTCCACATCAGTAGGGCCCTTTGATGCAATTTTGGTTTCAGTAGATTTTATTCTGATCATAAGAAGATGAAATAATTCAAAATTGAAACCATATTCCTAGCTCAATTTTTTAAAAATAAGACCTAAATTTACAATATTATTGAAAGAGATTATCCTTACTCTTCTAAAATTAAAAATTTAATTAAAAAATGTTAAATAAAATTGATTTATTTATTTTAAATATAAGAATTTATTAATTTATACAAAATTGATCAATTAATTAATAAATTGATTAGTTTTTAACAACAAGAATTATTAAAATAAATGGAACCAAAAAATTGAACTGTTCAAATTTTTTTGCAGATGAATCAACCAAACCGGTTAAATTTTTTAATCATTGCTTAACTCTTAAGTCTTTAAAAAAACTATAATATTGTGCTTAGTTTTAATCAAAAATTCGATTAAATCAAAGTTAATATGTCATTTTATTTGAATCCATTAAAATTATTTTGACTAATTTTAAATGAGACGATTTTAAATGTAATTATAGGCCTCGTTATGTTAATAAAACTATTTTTTCTTTTTTTTTATAACACTATTTTTCTTATCTT
>JAOQMP010000003.1:36016995-36028644 GCA_027563575.1 Erythroxylum pedicellare
ATTGACGTTAAAAAGATTAAACCAACATTAAACTGTATAAAAATAATTAATGACTGAATAAAATTAAAAAATTTATATATAATTAAAGAAAATTGTATTTACCAGTTCAAATAATTAAAATTTAATTAAAAATAAAATTGATAAATAAAATTTTATTTATTTTGATTTGTAAAAATTGATTAATTATGAAACTAACCGATTGATTAATAAATAATTATTGAAATTATTAAAATAAATCAAATCAAAAATTAGAAAATAACAAAAAAATTAATGAGTTTAAGTTTTTATGATTAAATTGAACGAATTAATTAATTTTTAATTATTACACTTTATTTTGATCTTAAATTTTAAAATTTTAAAATTAAAATTAAAATGGAATAATACATCACGAGTTTGGATAAATTTTCATTTTATAGAATAAAATAATATTATTTTGATCAATTTAAATTTCCTAAAAAAAATTAGATAAATTATTTTTTAATCTTAAAGTTAAAACTTTAATCGGTTCACACCAAATTAATTTTTAAAGATTGATTAATTTACGAAACTAACGGATTAATTAATAAATAATAATTATAATTATTAAAATAAATCAAATAAAAATTAGAAATTAACCAAAAAATCAATCGGTTTAAGTTTTTAGGTTTAATTTGATCGAATTAATTAATTTTTAATTATTACACTTCATTTTAATCTTAAATTTTAAATTTTTAAAATTAAAATTAAAATAGGGGAACACTTCAAGGTTTGGATAAATTTTTATTTTATATAATAAAATAATATTATTTTGATCCATTTAAATCTCTTAAAACAAGATTGGATAAATCATTTTTTAATTTTAAAGTTAAATCTTTAATCTGTTCACACCAAATTAATTTTTAATTTAATTTATATTAATTACAAAAATAAGCCTGGAAAGGAAAAAATAAATAAAAGGAACTGTGTCATCTTCGTTGAGGCTCCTTGTACATATCATGGGAACTTACAGTAGAGAAATTCAAAGCAACAAAAGAAAACAAAGTAACTTGCACATGCATGTTATGATGTAACAAATTTATGTTACAGATTTCAGACTTTGACCGGTTCATTTTGAGAAAGAACATGAAAAAGAAAGACATATAAGTATGAAAAAAACGAAGAACTAGCATATAGGAAGAGGAGTGCCATTCCAGTCCTTTAAGCACTCCATCATTGGGTCTATAAGCTTCCCAGCACAAATGGCAGAGAACAGTTTATCGAATTGCTCACCAGGTGATAACACCTTCTCGCCGGTTAAGAAGCTAGTGCCAAGCTCTTCTCTCACGAACCTGTATAATGGGTACGATCTACATTCCGCAATCCTGTTTGGAATGGTTGGGTTTCCATTTTCCAGGGCAGTTCTAGCACTCTCGACTTCTTTGGGCAAATGGGCCTTGAGTTCTTCCTCAAAAGCTCCGATCTTTAGGAAGATGGAAGTGCTTGGATTGGTTTCTTTGTCACTGTTCATGAATGCATGGTCAACCAGAACTTGTCTCAGTTTTTGCATCAGAGGGTAATTTGCGCTGCAAGGATCATCGGCGTATGCAAAGACGTATTCTCTGTCAACAACTTTAAGGAGGTCTTTCTCGCAGAATCTTGATGGGTGAAGCTCGCCATTGGAGGCTATTGTAAGTACTCTCTTAGCAACTTGACTCACAGTGTTCTTGACTGCGTTCTTCAGGTTCTCCTCCAAGTGCCTTAGGTCGATTGCCTGACAAAGAGCGACCAAGAAAGTGGAAGACATGAGTTTCAATATGTCCACAGCTTCTTCTGTTTTTCTCGCAGAAATCAACCCTAAAGAGTTAACATCTTGGTTATGCTGCTCTGCGCTTTGGACATGAGTTGTGACAGGATTGGCAAGGTATTGGAGCTCAGAGCAGTAAGATGCCATGGCGATTTCAGCTCCTTTGAACCCATAATCCAGGCTCGGATTGCGACCGCCGGTAAGATTTGAAGGTAAACCATTGTTGTAGAAGTCATTAACGAGTTCTGAGAATTGTGCAAACATTAGTTTGCCAATGGAGGCAATAGCTAGACGAGTGTTGTCCATGGAAACTCCAATTGGGGTCCCCTGGAAATTCCCACCGTGCAGAGCCTTATTCCTTGCAACATCAATCAATGGGTTGTCGTTCACAGAGTTGATTTCTCGTTCAATCATTTTGGTCGACGCTCTGATCACTTCGATCTGTGGACCAAGCCACTGAGGAGATGTTCTAAGAGCATATCTGTCCTGTTTTGGCTTCTGCAATGGATCGATCTCGTGTAACTTCTGAGCAGCTTTAACGTAAGAGCTACCATCAAGAATATGTTCCATTATAGCTGCAGCTTCGATTTGTCCAGGATGATGCTTCAGTTTATGTGTCAAATAGTCTGTGAATTCAGGTTTTCCTTGCATAACTTCTGCAAAAATTGCTGATAAAACTTCTGACAGAATTGCCAGAACATTAGCTTCAAAAAGCACCATTGCAGCCAATCCAGAACCAACAGCTGTACCATTGACAAGTGCCAGCCCTTCCTTGGGCTGTAAATCAAAGAACCCTCCATTGATCCCTGCCACACTGAAAGCTTCAGATGGGTTCAGGATTTTTCCATCAGGACCTGCAGCCTTGGAATTAGGACGACCTATCAAAAGACCAGCAATATAGGACAAGGGGACCAAGTCACCAGAAGCAGATATTGTGCCTCTGAGGGGCAAACATGGAGTTATGTTGTGGTTAAGCAGCTTGGCTATGGCTTCCAGGATCTCAAATCTAATGCCTGAATATCCTTGTAACAGTGTGTTTATCCTGACCAGCATAGCTGCTCTGGTAGCTGAGTGTGGCAACGTATGGCAGGACTCTGTCCCACTTCCAAAGATTCCAGCATTCAAAAACCTGACGGTAAATTAACATTCCCATCAACATCATCAGCAATTGCGAACGGGACCGACTAAATGACCGATAATGACGTTCATTAGCTATCACATGTCAGGTAAAGACATTTTTAAATAATCAATGATATTGATCACATATCAAATAAAAAATTTTAATTATCGATATTTATTAAGTTTTTTCTTGAAAAAGTCTATCAAATTCTAAGTTAAAAGGATGTAGAATGTTAGAAGTGGGTTTTGACTAACGTAAGATTACGTTTAGACTTCACCAACCAAAAGTCAATACATGATCTCAAGTAACCTTTTAATCCTTTTCTTTTGTAGATTTTGAGTTGAATTCGGATTTGGAATATTCAGACTATTCAGATTCGCCTAGTTCGAAATTTTAAACTTTTCAATAAAATAAAATTATTTTAAATAAAATGATGCTATTAAAACTCTTAAAATTTAAAATATATTTAATCGAATTTGATACGATATGATATCAATCAAGCTTTGGATCGATTAAGTCCGGTTAAATTCAGGCTTATGATTAAAGCTAGCGAGTTTCGGGCCAAACCCGAACCCGAACACAAATTTTCGGACCAAACCTATTTCCAAGCTTAATTCCATCCCCATAATTGACCAAATCAACTTGAAACTTAGTTTTCTTTTATTTGGTTAGGTGACAACCACACAAGTACAAATTAAAGGTCTCAACTATTTTTTTTGTCTGCTTCCTTGTGGATTATTTTTTATCCTAATGTTAAGATTTTGAAGATGAAGTGAAAATTATAATTGAAAATTTAAACATTTTATATTATTATTATTATTATTATTAAAAGAAATTTCTATGAGTATTTGGGAATAATTGGTTTTTGTTTGAAAATAATTGAATATAATAGTAATATCAGGTATCTAAATTATAAAAATTCTTAACAACTTACTAAGTAAGGGTAAGGCTATGTACTACTGAATTTTTCAAAATCTAGCGTTTTGGCGAGGCTGTTACTGGGTATTGATGTTCAAGTTGTTTTTGTTGATGCGATAAGAAGCTTTTTTCCCCTAAAAATTGCATTCTTAATATAATTATATTCACTTTATAATTATATATGTAAAAAAATTCTTATTATGTCAAATATTCAAGAATTATTAACTTATAAAAACTATTTTTAAAAATAAGATATTATATTTGTCAATTATTAATTAAAAATTTTAAATAAAATTAATTGAAAAAAATGAAGATAATTAATTACTGTTTTTATATAATTTTATTTTTCAATTATATATATATACTATTTTTTTACCTAATTCTAAATATTCAAATTCATGCATATTGCAATGCCATGGAAGTAGCAATTATTTAGCATCACAGAAGGTAAGCTGCCTCAATTTATATAGGTCTAGAGGTAACTAACTCTCTTAAACTAATTAATTTACCTTAATTAAACCAAATTAAAACAAGGCATAGGTTGTTAAAAGCTATGTCATGAAAGTTAAGCAACTTCAGTAAGATAGGCTAAGATTATGTTAATGACCAATTAAGAAAAGTAACTAATGAAGATAATCAAACTTGTTTTTTCTTTTAACTTCACCTTATAAGCTCACGTTGAAGGGCTCCACCCTGCTTGGTTCTTCGGTGCGAGGTTGCTCCAAACCCGGTGGTGACTCCATAACTGTCAGTGCCCTTGTTCATGCTGTCCATGACCCAGTCACTGCTGGCCTTCACGCCGGCACGAGCCTCCTCCGCGAGTTCCACCGAGATGGCTCCAGCGTCACGTCTGGCAATAGCGGTTACTTGAGCTATGGTCAGCGTCTCACCTCCAAGTCTCACCAATGACTTCCTGTACTCTTCCACCATTCGCTTCACTTCCTCTAGGTGGCTTCCTTTCAGTGACTCTGCCGCCATACCCCAGTTCAAAGGATCACTGGTGCAAAAACTGCTTATTGAACCATTGCCATTATCACTAGGAAACTCCATTTTCGCTTCAGCTTTAAGAACAATGAAGAGAACGAAGAAAATGGAGAAAAGGGTAGTTGTTGGATTGATCGGCGAAGTTCTATGCAACTCCTTTAATGGAGTTTTGATGCGAAGGAATTTTTAGGTAACCCAAAATTCCTGAGTCCGGTCACCAGTTTTGGGTGCCTTAAATAGAGGCATAGGTGGGTGAGTCTTTATTGAGTGTTGGGTGGGTTAGGCCGACGGGTTAGTTGGAAAACGCACGTGGCCGTTCGATCTTCATGGGAATGGACGGTAAAGATGATTACACTTGTCAAGATTGGTAGCATGCCATTGCTCTTAAGTGGGGTCCAAATTGGGACGGTTTATTACTTGTCAATGAGATTGTGAAGGGTCGGAGAGGATTAGCTTTTGTAGAGGTGGTTTGGTGAGAACATGCACATAAGCATTGCATCATCATTCCACATTTTTTTTTATTTTTTAATTTCTCAACCAAATTTTTTATAATAAAATATTACTCAAATGTCCTATTAAAATATTAAGATAAGAAAAACCTTTAATTAATGTTTAAAAAAATAATTCTAAGACGGTAATAGTATATAATGAAATTAAATTACCTAATTATGACATCACATAAGCTAGACTATATTAAAAACTGCCTAAGGGTTTAAGATGCTAAATTGTACCGTTGTTTAAATTTTTAGAACCTCCAGAGTGGTAGGGTTGGTAGAGTGGGAAGACATGAGATCAAAAGGTCTTGTGTTTGAATCACCATATTTACACTTTCTCGATCAAGTATGTCGTATAGGGCTTGTTTAGTGCTAAATACTCAATTGGCATGACTTGCAGGCTATTACGTAAATCTGAAAATTTACCAATGTGCATTTAAATGATAAAAGTTGTGGGTTCCTTTGTTTAAAAAAAAGTTTAATTATGTTAAAATTTTTACTAGTGAGTTATTTAAAATAAATAAATAATAGATAATTAAGTATAATTAGTATATTACTATATTTTTAAAGATTTTTTAATCCTGATTGCAAAATTACAAAATACAAAATTTTGTTATTAAAAAAAGTACAATATCAAAAAAAAATAATACTTAAGTATTCTTCCACATATTTTTTATTTTACAATTTCTTAAGTTTAAGAAAAAAGCTTGGTGATGAAAGAAGTATATAATATATATAATGATAGTCCTATGTGAAATATATGATCTTATGTCATGATTTGACATGCTAATGAACTATCATCTCTTTGGCCATTTAATGATATCATAAGTTCAATTATATCTACTTATTTGCTTTTCTAATTATTAATTATATATACTAATTACAATACACAAAATGTACTTTATTTTTAAATGGTAGCAACCCTATCACTTTCACATTTAAATAAAAATCGAGATGTGTGCACCTCAAAGTAGAAGCTGCCTGTTCTACTATTGTACTCATCAGAATATTGGAATTAAGGTGTACCTAACTCAACAAACGTCTGATAAGAAACATAAAACTGCCTGTAAACTCCATTGATGGTCCCGGGTAAATGTGAGGTTCGGAAAGATTTAATAATACGTAATATTATCCGTATTAAATAAAGAGGTTGTTTCCGAATTAACAATTAAAGGAGTGGAGGCTAAGAATTGAAGTAAAATTATGCATTTTAGTGCAAACTTGCGATTACAATTTTTTATTGACGGAGAAAAATAATTTGAAAATTTTTAATAAAGTATTTTAATAAGAATAAGTAATATATTATTTCTATAAACGGGGATCAAATTTCTCGTTCTGATTATAACGTTCCTCTCATGTTTCATTAAATCTTATCGTACCAGAGTAACTGAAACGTTTAAATATAGTTTTAAGTCAAACCAGTCCTTACCCATAAATGTAACTACATTCATTTCATTTGATCCATTTTCTTCTGATTAGACAAAGTCATTTCCTTGTGTCACGTTTTCTTGTCAATTCTTTTTCAATAAGCAAATTAGTATTTGTTGAATGAAACAAAAAAAAAGTAATAATAAAAAAACTCATTCAAGTCAACTGGTTCAATCATAAAAACTTTGAATAGTATAATTTTTTACATCGATTTTTAACTTTTTGGTTTATTTTACTTTTAATAACTCTTATTGTTAAAAATTAATCAATTTATTAAATAATCAGAAATTTTTCTTAAATTAATACATTCATATAAATTAAAATTAATTAATTAATTTTTATTTAATATTTTCAAACTAAACTTCAAATTCTCTGATAAGTACGGACAATTTCTTTCTTTCATATTTTAAAATTTTTAATTTTATTAATTTTTATCTAATTTAATGACAATTTGATACTTATTGAACTTTTTAAATATTAAATCTCGTCTTATCGTTTAATTTTCTAAGTGATTTTTAAAACATTGTAAAAAAAGTATCATCATAAAAAAACAAAATTGTATAAAAAATCCAATGCAAAGCTTCATTAATTATCTTGGAAGTTTTTATGCATATATAAGTCAATAATTATTTTATGTCTTCCGAGTTTTTAACATAATTGGAATTTTCATCTAAAAATAATTTGAAAACATGTTTTGATTCTATACTTAGGTTTGGCAATTTTGGCTCACCCGACCTAGTTTTAGCCCGAGTTAACCACCCGATCGGAACAACAAAAATAACGTCGTTTTGTAAATTTTTTTACAAAAAAAGTAAGAATGAGTCGGCCCAGCTAGCTCCAGCAAGTCGGGCAGCCTATTGATATCCTTATTTATACTTGATAGAATCATAAATTTCTTAGTATTTTTATAATATAAATAACACCAGTAAGTAATTAGTAGAAAGTTCGAACTCATCACTTTTAAAAAATATTAATAATTTGTATTCGAAGAAGAAATATAACACCTTCAATGTATATACATAAATAACCATCAATTACTTTTTATAATCATATAAAATATTTACTTATTTATTTATTTTATTTTGGTCCATTTTTTATTATTTTGTTAGATTAGATAAGAAGTTTGATTATGCACTTGTAAGATCATAAATTTTGTTATATTTTGCAAAGTAAATAACACTAATTAATGGTACGTTTATAGCTCGTCATGTAACACAACCACACCACGATGTGTTTCAATTCACAAAGTTTTTCGTTTTAGAAGAATCGGGAGAGGGTTATTAATGTATGTAACCTTTTTTCGTATTTTTACAAATAAATTATTTCCGTGAATTAAAGATATGACATTTTGATCATAAAAGGGTTACTTCAAAATATAATTAGGTTACTTCTTTTGTCTTGATAATAATAAGTGGAAGGCACGCACTTGTTGGTGACTTGCTTTCAATTCACCAAGTCCTTTGTTTTTGTTGTTGTGATCACATTAGTGGAAGATCTACCAACCCCATTGGGCTGATGAGCATATGGAGTTGGTGGGATATTGATGAGCGATTCACTTTCATCCCCACCTTCTCTGACCTTTCCCTGTCATTTTCTAGTTTCACAGGGAGTTTCAATCTTCAAATTTAACTACTAATGCCCAAAAAAGGTAAAAGAATCCGATTTCTACTCGCATACAATCTATTTGCCGTGGATACAAATAGTCTACATGTTGTGCCTAACTAGCATTGAATTTTAGGTCCTTTTATTAGTTAATTAATGCACTTTGCCTTTCATTACATCACATAGGTATAAACAAAATTCAACACGTAAAAGAGAAAGTGAGAGTTAAGAAAAAGATTTAGTTTTAATTAGCGGATAATTAATTGATTGGAAATAATCAAAATAAAAATCTAACTAAAATGAAATTAATTTATCACGATGGAAAAAATTAAAAAATTAAAAATCGTACTTAGAGAAATAAGAGATTTAAAGTTTAAAACATTCAACCAGTATTAAATCATGATAAAACTGTATAAAAATTAAATAATATTAAACTATGATTAAAAGAAATTGTCTATATTCATCGAAATTTTTAAAATTTAATTAAAATAGAAAATTCTTAAATAAAAATAATTATTTATAAAAATTAATTAGTTTACAAAATTGATTAATTAATTAATTTTAACGATAAAAGTTATTAAAATAAATCAAATAGAAAAATTAAAAATATATAAAAATCAATTAATTCAAAATTTTCATAATTGAATCGGATAAATTCTTTAGTCATTGGATAAAAAATTATATATTAGTAAATTAATAATTATAAATTAAATATATTATCTACCTCTATAAATTATGCAAATTAAATAAATTATTTCATATCTTATGTACAAAATTTTGTTTTGTGAGGTAGTAACATTTCTGACCATGTCAGGCTCCATTTTTATATCTCTCCTTACACATCAATCTAGCTATTGCTCTTTTCACAGGTTTCACAGGCATACGACAGTCAAACTAGGAAACCGAAGCTATCAAGCTAGCAGATTCTCATTATAGTTTAATTGCGGTCCAAGCAACGTCACTCGTAATTAAATAACCCTTTTAAGTTCTGACAAAGAAGAGGGTTTGGTGCTTGAGACACATAGATGAGATTTTGTGTTAGCTGAAATCCAGAAACAACCAAACGTATATGGATATCATGATCTTATCGAACGTGGGGGGTTGGTGTTGTTGGCCAAGTCATAGTTCACACTCAACCATGAAAGTTTCTTATATTTTGGGATTTTAAAACGAGGGTAGGTGAAGAAAATGAGAAAACAGTGAGATTGTTGGAACAAGATTGTCAAAACTTTGGATAACTTTCATGGTTGTTGATCAGCAACCATCGGGAGATGGAATAATGGACTTGTTCTTTGATACCAAGTCAAAAGCTTCATTCGGTCAAGTTTTTTTAATCTAGTGATTTAATATCATTTAATCATCATTTTTCCACTACTTCTAAATTATATAATGTTTTTTAAAAAATGGAGGAACTACAACCGCTACTTTTTAGATGCGCATTAGGCGAATCTTTAGATTGACGTAACAATTTGCAAATCACGTCAATCGGATGCTTGGCATTAGGCAAACCCTATATGATAAGATTGATCAAGAGAGCGCAGTAGGGTGAATTGAACACAAGATTTTTTGACTCCATAACTCTCTACTCCACTAACTCGACCATTTTCTAAGAGGCTGTAAATTATATATGTCAAAAAGAAATATAATAATAAAAATGTGCTATATATAAAATCATGAAGTATTTTAAATTTTTGAATAAAAATTATTTTATAATATATGTGTCAAAAATTGAACTGTTTTGATCAATTTAATAGTAAAAACTTAGAACTGACTAACTTTTCGGTTCAGTTTTTCAATTTTTCAATTTCATTCAATTTAATAATTTTTGTTGTTACAAACTGATCAATTTATTAATTAATGGGTCATTTTTAAATTAATCAGTTTTTATATACCAAAATAAAATAGATTAATTTTTATTTGACAGTTTCATTTTTCAATTAAAATTTTGATTTTTTATATATAAAGATAGTCTTCTTAAATCATTTTTGAAATTATTTAATTTTATTTAGTTTTCTACTGATTTCATAATGGTTTAATACTCGTTGAACTTTTTAAACCTCTAATCTTATCGGTTTAACTTACGATCTGGTTTTAAAAACATTGTTTATAATACATACTCATTATTCCACTTCTAAATTATACATGTCAAAAATTCATAAAAAAGGATTTTCCTACATAAAATTATGAATTAAAATGTGTTATATATCAATATATGATTTTTATATTTTATTTTTAAAAAAATTAAAATACAATTTTTTATGCATAAATTCATTTGAATTTAGTCTAAATTTTTCATAAATCTTTTTAATTTATTTTTATTACCTATATTATTAGTCTTTTTGTAACAATTAAAATTATTTCTTTAAAGAAATCTTCAAGCGTCACCATTACACTATTTCATTATTGGTAATTAATTTCCACCTTTAATTCTTTATAAATATTACTCATTTGATTATGTAATGTTACTCATCTTCTTTGTCATGTACTTAATAGTTAAAAAGCTCGACTGTGTACATGTCTTAACTCTTTGTATGTTGTATTTAAGTGCAATGGTTGGTGTTTGAGGATCTTTATGTAGATTATGAAGGTTGAGGTTTTGGCTGTAAAGGTGGAGTTTTTATATTTATATTTATTATATACAACAGAGATATGTGTTTAAGTTTAATTTAATATAACATATATATCTTGTGAAGCTCACCAACTCTTTAAAAAGTTGGTGAAAAAGGAAAGAGAATAAAGCAAGCTGTGAGTGAACCAACCAAGACCATGATGCGTTTAAAGAGTCATCGCATACGGTAGCAATGGCATAATTAATTTGCATTTTAAAGAGTCAAAGTATATGTTTGCTGTGTCTTTGTCACCGACGTAGCTGTTAAGACAATTAATTATTATCAAAATTGCAATTTAATTATTTAATTTCAGTAGAAGAAATTCGAGAATAAAATATTAAAGAAGTAAAGAGAATAAAAACATTTTTCATGTGATTAAGAAACTTTTAACAATTCGATAGAGAAAATTTTAAATTTTTGTTGTGATTAATTACATAAACAAAAATAACATTTTAACTTTATTTATATGATTTTTTAAAAAATTTGTCATTAAATTAAAGTTTTATAAAATTTTGATATTAAAATTTCTTTTCATTTTGAATAGTACAATTTTCAATTATTGAAATAAATGATTTATCGGTTAGAATAAATTAATTAAGCTTCACCCCAAAAATTAAATTATTAAGATGATGAAATTATTTTTTCCTCTTTTTATTCAAATACAATATTATATATATATTCTTTTAACCGTGGCAGAGGCCTTTTAAAAGAAGAAATAATGTCTTTTGTGAC
>JAOQMP010000003.1:36065606-36077284 GCA_027563575.1 Erythroxylum pedicellare
CTACGTAGGGAGTTCCAAATAAATGAGTCTCAACCCTCAACGCTTGTCCATCGGCTAACACGGGACTTACTGCTCACGCCTCTTTGGAACCCTACTTCATTTACACACTCTTGCTCGTCATTCTCCGTTAATGCTTCTGACTCAAGACAGCGGAATGTTTAGAAGCTTACAGTTTTAGACTGTCATAGATTTTCTGATACACAAGATCCTCAACTAAGGCGACTGTAGAGCATACTTATCCAATAATCTTAAGCACTGAAGAAACATATATGATTCAAGGTTTTTGGAGTATTTAGAAGAGAAGGTTTATGAAGAAAGGATTTTTCATTTTCCAATATCAATGAAAATGTTCAAGTATATGAAGATGAAGCTCCTGGAACCTTTATCGACTCAGAAACTTGAGACTTATGCATACGATCAGATGTAAACTTTGCTTTTGATCGTCGAGGCTTTTCAATAGTCTTCTCATGAGTTGTCTTATGTATGTACTATCTAATCAAAGGGTAGTTGAATTTGAATACCTTTGAATAGTCAGCTTCTTCTGGGTACTTTTGATACGAGGGAGATGGATATGCTGGCTGAAGGGTTGAGAACTCTGAAGAGGATGAGCCATATATCTGTTTAGATTAAGCTGTATGCATATCAGCTTCCATTTGTCAAACAATCCCTTGTAACTCTTGTATCTTACGACCTTTCAAGTCGAAATCTAGCCCTATATAATGGGTAGAGATGTAGTATCTACGTTCAGCACTAAGGCGTTGAATCTGAGCTTTGTAAGATTGATACATCGTTTGTATTTGTTCTGAAACAGAATCGACTTTCTTATGTGTAGCAATATTTTGTTAACTAATTCCATCCAGCTTGGAATCAATTCTTCTCAGAAGTTTGTTCTGTGCTACTGCGTTTGATGTCTACTAGTTAAGAACTTCATAAGTTGGATTTGATGCAAGGTTCCTTGTGAAGCAATTCCTGACGCTCTGATGTAAGGGTTAAAGACAACCCGCTTTGATTCATTAGTACTCCATGAAAGTTGAGGAAAGTCATTCTCGTATGGATCTACCATCATACAGAGTTGAGGAGTAGGAGTCATAACAGGAATTGCTAGCTTAGATCTGCACGATTGACCAGTAGATCTGTAGGGATTTGGCTTAAACATAGACGACCGGAGCATCTCTCTAAGAGACTTTGATTTGGATTTTTCTATCATGGATAGACCATTATGATCATCTGGATCTGGTTCATTTTGGTGATGATACTCACGAGAAGGCAAGCATCGAGATTTGGGCTTGGATTTCTTCTTCCTTCTTTGTTGATATCTTGGATCATTATCATCACTATCTGACTCAGGATTGAGACAAATTTCGCATATCGATGGGTCGACATCCCATACAAAGTGTCCACGATAATGAATGATGTAGACTGGATCTCTATTAGATTTGAAATAATGAATAGGAAGACCGTCTTTACCTTCCGTATGAGAAAATATGGGCTGAATCTTAAGACTTGTTGCCCTAGATGATAGATTTGGTAGATCTTGAGGTTCTATAGGCTGAATCATCAATATAGACCCTGATGTTAAAGGACCAGGAATGTCGTTACTGGGCCGTGTGTAGATGAATTTGACCGAGCCATCTCTTAGTGTCTGCAGAATTGGAGAAGTTGTTGTATGAAAAGATTGTCGATGAGGCACGTGGAATACCTTTTGGTAGTAATTAATCCATTCTGTTGGCATCAACTTTTCAAGCTCCTGTGAAGGTAACTGCTTCGGGATTTGAATAATAGTCGTTTGATTATTGGCACGATCAGCAACCATGTAAAGGGCATCTGAAGTAGAATTTGGAAAGTTTATGTCCAAGGCATGATTCTGTAGACGATAGATCATCTGGTGATGTAAGGTAGTCATGATGGCTTCCGGATCTTGATCTGCTCCAGTGATCTGGATCTGAACTTGTAAACGTTCAGACAAAGTAGGATCATCCAACCTGATGTTGAAATCAGGTGCTATGGTTAAGATAACATTTTCGTTGTTGAGCATTGTCGACAAGGTACCAATAAGAGTATTTTGGTACTGTGTATAGGCTGTGTCAAGAAGGGATATTCTGGCTGTCGCAGGAATACCTTTTCTTCCATGTAAGGTAAGAACAAGTCGTATAGCTTCAAAGTGTAGATGTGTATGGTTGTGCTCTCTCCATAAGGCGATCAGCTCCTTAGGAATCTCTAGCTTTACGTACTGTTCTGTAATTGTAAATCTGAGACCACATTGTTCCATTTTGGAGCTTTGAATGATTTCTTTCACATTAGGTTGACTAGTAGATAACACACTCCTAATATTTCTCGTCTAAGAACAATCACGAGAATATATACTGCAAGGACTCAACAAAAGTAAAGAAATTTCACACACACGATTTTTTACATGGGTGATTTCTACAAGGTTTTCTATTTTGTTGGATATAATACGTTTCATACTTCTAGGTAAAACTAGATACAGACAAACTTGAAGATAAATGAATTGGATCTGAAGAAGTTTTCATAATTCTTATGCAACTTTCTTCTTACTCACTTCCTAACCTAAGTCAATATGTTCCCCGCCTGACTAATATGCGAAGGTGGCTATGTTTCCAAGTAACCCACAAGCAGTAGTGGAATACTAATCGAGGAGTAGAAAACTCCAACGGGTACGCAGGTGTATTCAGCTGAACCGTCTCTACCTGACTACAAACTAGACAAAGATACCACGCAAGGTAGTTAAAACTTTCCGGACTTTGTGTTGTTCTGGCTCTGATACCACTCGGGGACCCTTTCAGGTACACAGGAAAACTATGACCTTTTTTGGTCAACCTAATTGGCTAACTTCTCTAAACAACCCACGATGGTTGTATCATCGACTAACCAAAGTCGAATTAGAAGTGTATATCACTACATAAGGAGTTCCAGTTATCGGAGTCTAACCTAAGACAGAATAATATAATGTTTTTCTGTATCGTCAGCACAAGGCTGTGTACTGCTGTTGTGTTCAAACTCAGTACTTGATCACGAGGAAGTGAGAAATCAAAACATAGATTCTGTAAGACGTGTTTTAGGTACTGCTAGGCTACTTAAATCTCCATTGATGGATGTTTGTAGGATGGGATACCATCTGCTAAAAGTTCAAGAAAATTGGAGCACCATGGATTCAATCAATTTCAGGACTCTTTTTAACTTGTGTGAAATGTGGATGGCTCAGTTCTGGAAGAAAATTTGTCCCAAGTTTCCTCTCATACTCATTTGCGTAAGCTTCAGAAGTACGAAGAGGTTTTCTAAGACCGTGTTCTTCGGTCACCAAGTAGTTGGTGTACAAGTAAGCTTCGATAAACAAGCCTAACAAGAAACCTCTCAACACTCTGACAAGAAACATATCCAAAAAGTTACCTGATTACTTCTGTGATACAAGGATTTGCATGGGAGTGCATGTTCAGTTGGCACACAAACTTGAAATAAGTTCATGGACCACACTAGAAGAATCAAATGATATGATTGAAGGAAGCTTTGAAAGGTTGATGGTTAATGATTGAGAATGGACAGGAATGTCTCACCAAATCAGTTCTTCCATGTTTGTACGCTTTGTTTATACACTTCCCTACGTAAACATGATCTTTCCCTCCATTTAAACCCTTAGGCCTCAGTTCCTTACTGTCAACTACCAACGTCTAGTTACAGGTCCACAACGGAACTTGGAGCTCAGAAATGAATCCGCCACCACCAGCACCACCACCAGATGCGCCGCCACCGCCACCACGACCTCCAGCAGATGCACCGCCACCCCCACCCCCACCAGATGCACCGCCTCTAGTCCGTGGACCAGAACCTGGGCCGCCTCCAGGTCCTGGACCAGAACCAGGGCCGTCTCCACCGGACGGGATATGTGCTTCATGGTACTCATAAATTTTCACTCAGATGATCTATAACTAAACAGATTGGTATAGCATCACTTTCAGGTTACTCACGTTCGTTTCTCAATTTCTTAACAGCTTTCGGATCCTCTTCTGCTTTGGTCTGTTCTCGAGAAGGTCTCCACCACCAGCTTGACACTTACACTGTGTGCATTGTTTTACAATTATTCATCTTATTGGTTCATCCAACTCTTGCGTTGTGTTCATTTTTGAACCTTGTATCAATAAGTACCAAGAAACAATGCTATGATGATACTTCATTATTGTCTTAAACAAGTTCAACAAGCTGTAACGCAACGAGAGGTTGTGAACCAATCTGGATTACGAAATACCACCATGGTTTAGAAATGCTGAAGTTAAGCAGAAGAATGTCCAGAATAATCACAAGTGTCATGTATTAATTAATCAGTTAAATAATAAATTAAAATAAATAAATAATAAATCAAAATACTCCCGTCTGAAAACATATTCACATTAGAAATCTTGATATATAACAATTTATTAAGAGGACATAAATATTGGTATATATATAACATGAACACAGTCCCATAGCTTAAACTCACAGCTCTTCTTGTCTAGAAATATAATTGTTACAAGAATGAAACCACCAACATGTAAGATGGTCTATGTAGGAAGCTCGATTGCTCTTTCCTATCCAAAAGATCTGAACTTGAAAAATAAGTAGACATTATGTGCATAGAGGATATGCAGAAAAAGACAATGTTATTGTTCTAAATGAATCATCAAAATCTAGATACAGAATTAGCCAGCCAAGTAGCAACTAGTTAGTACTAACAACTTACAGATGAATTTGCAAGAAAGAAAAGAAATGGCACGTGTCTAATTTTATTTTTTGCAGACTCTTCTTTTTTCACTCTTCTGATTTGCGATTTTCTGTGTCATTCAGGAGTGGTGCGGTGGATGAAGGTGATCCTGTCAAATCTTTAGGATTTTGTGGCTTTGTTCCCGCAGATTTTGGCTTTGATCTAGTAAAAGTAAACCTTTTAAACAAAAGATTCCAAACGCCCTTTGTCTTCACCAACTTATCAATCTCTTCTTTCATGCTCAAGCACTCTTTCTCGAGTTCAGAAACTCGGTCCTTCATGTCATCAACTGCTTTACTGCGGTCTTGTGAAGCTCCAACATGAGCATGCACGTCACTTCTGGCAAGAGCAAGATTCGCCGTAAAATTTTGTGAATTTTCAAGGCTGTCAGATACAAAGAACCAGCCAGCAAGTGAAGTACGGAGTCTTAGTTGTTCAAAGAACAGAACTTGGACGATGACTCGAAGAGGTAGTCTCTCATTCTGAGCTGCATGCGTGCTAGCTTCCAATGAGAGCTTCTGGCAGTTCATGAGCCTGCAAAGTTGTTCCCTTTCGAAATCAATTAGCCAAGGATGCGCCTGAAGCAGAGGAAACCAATGATGTGAATTGAAACCATGAAGATGAAAATGACAGGCACAAGAAAGTATATTTGAAAAATAGGACCTCTCCAATTGTTGTAAGTTAGCTACATGGCTTTATGACAAGCAATTCGGTCTAATATTTTAAGCAAATAGTACTGCACCTCAAGCTGTAGTAATTCGTGGAAACATTAAGAGCCTAAGGCAGCCCATAAGGGGGTCTTCACTAATTTGAAATGCGTAAGAACCAAAACCAAACTTTCACATTTACCTTGAGATATATATCGATTGCACGGTAAAGTCCATCGTCTATTGGCCTGGCATAATCAGGTATAGCTGCTGCAAGAGACTGAAACTTTGTCAATTTCAAGTTAATATCAGGTGCCACCTCTGCTAGGTAGTTGTCAATCAGATTTGCCACCAATGTCACTGGAGTGAGTGAATGGGAACCTTCATCCAATGCATCATTTGATGTAATGGCATCCTGATCCACTAGCATGAAATGATCAAGAATCCGCTGCACGCAGTCAATATCATAAAGTGTTTCCATAGAATACGCTGTGTTCGGTATCAAAAGATCCTCAACAGCAGTTTCGTGCAACTGGACCCCAACTCGTTTCTCTAAATTCTCTCGACATGATGAGCTAGCATGTAACATCATGGCAGTCCTCAGCAGCCTGAGAAGGAATTTGCTTGGAACAATACTCTTCTGATAAGGTATTAATTCCACTAATTCTTCAAGGAGATTTCTTTGATCTCCGTCCAATGAGGGAGACTTGGTTGACACAGGTGCGGGATACTCTGCACTTTGGATGCTTGATTGCCTGCCAAGCAAAGGAAGATGCCTCATTGCATAGTGCATTATCGCCCCAGCAACCCTCTCAGGTTTCATACCATTTGAACCAACAGCCAGAATTACCCTTTTATACATAGGTAATCTAAGGGAAGACGCATCCCCATACCACCAATCCTCCCCCATGGAATGGGGTTTGGTTAAAGTACATATTCCATTCCAAAATACTGTACCCTTCGGGTCCTGAAAGTCGCAGCATCCTGACATTGGCCAACTGAACAAACTCGGATCTGCCGAAGCTTTCATTGCCAACGAATTGATGCATCGTGAAACAATATGAAGCTCTTCAGCATGTGCCATGACCTCTTCACAAGCTTCAAGAGCCTTAAGAGAGTCCGTCCAATTACCTAGGATTTCATTCAGAAAACTTTCTGTTTGTGCAATTAGATTTCCCTCCCCATAGTCTTCGGTCATCTGAAGATACTCAGCAGCACATCTAAGACTAACTATACTCATGGCAGTGACTTGTAATTTGACATCATAACAGAATTTGGCCACAAGTAAGAATGATTTGGCTCCTCCAGGCATTTCATGAAGCTGCAAAAGACACTTCTTCCCATCTTCACCAGAAAACTCCCCGACAAGCTTTTGTAGCAATTTACTTCTGGAAAGCAACGGAAACTGTTGGAGAGGCAAGCGTTAGAGCAGGCAACAATAGTCCAACGAGTAACCAAAGTAAAAGCAAAAAAACAAGATGTCACTAATCATTTCTGCTTCACATTCTTCAAGAATTCAAACTTTTGAGACTTGCGTTTCAATACTTTCAGTTCATCTCATTTTTAATTCAAGTAAAAATGGAGGTTCAAGATACACACCTTGTGGAGATGAAAGGACACATCTCCAACTTCGACGATGACATCGCTTGGAAGTCCAGTTGAGCAAAACCTGCAGAACATGCATGTTTTGTCCTCATTAGCGAGAATTGATGTATTTCCACACAAAAAACTCTTCTTTCTGCTTCTGTTATTGGTTTGATCTACTTATAATGCTAAAAACCAGTAGTATGTATCTTCCCAACTACAGCATTCATTTGACAGATTCCACATCACTCATTCTCCAGTTCTTACAGAATCAACTGTCTCCCTCATACCCGACCAGATACTCGACCACTGAGAACGACATTATTAACATATCAACCTTAGTGAACAAGAGTCCCATGAAATTTCACAAACTGAAAAATTCCACAGAATGCAATGGAAAAAGAACAGGAATTTATCAGAAAGAATCCAACTTTATCAAAAACCCACATCCTAAAATCACAAGAACATCAAGAAAAGGACAAACCAGGAATGTCCATCGAGGGAAAACACGTCAGACTTTGATCCCAGTTTCATGCAGGCCATGAACAAACTCAATACACTCTCACTTCTATTATCATTTGGATTCTAAAGAAACACCAAAAGCACTCTTCCAAACGATCAGAGCCAATATGGAAAGTGAGGTACGATGTAGTCTTTTAAGCTTTCTGGGAAGGTTCAGAAAAGTAAAAAGAGTATAAAATGGAAAAACGTCCCGAGTCTAAAGGGAAAAATCCAGGACCAGAATATCAATGCTGTTGTGTGACCAAGCAGCTAGCAATTAATAAAAAGATAAACTTTAAGTTTCTGTTGAGTTAGAATTAGTGTTAATTAATCAGTAATTTACTAAAAATTTCACGTTTTTTATTGAAATACGAAGCAATTCAGATTGGTATATCTTATCTCAAAGTAACAAAATTTAACAAACTTAAGCATTATCCGATGGATTCTCAAACCTTAAATCATGATAATTTTGGTTTAATCAAGTAATTAAAGCCCAAGTTAATTATCCCAAAACCTATGAGCCCTGACTTGTTGGGCCTATCAATTCAAGCTTTGTATGTGAACTTTGTGTCTTGTTATAAATCTCTCTCTCTCACTTGAGTTTTGTTCTGGTCAACCGGAGCGACGACCATGGAAGCTCTGCAACGACCTTCACTAGTCCTGTTCATCTTCTCACTTCTCTCGCTCCTCGTCTCTTCCTCATCTTCAGATATCCAAATCGTAAACGCCGAGCGCAGAGTAAGCCTTTTCTTAGACTCTACTGATCGTGTCTTTCAACGTAAAGCTTTCAACTTTGCGTTCAATTCGCGGTTTTTGATTGTTATTACTTCAGTTCTTAGCTCCAAGATCTCTAAAAGTGCGTAGATTCGATTTGATTTTGTCGAGGTAGTGAATGTTGTTACCAAATTCTGGGAATGTGGTTAGGGTTTAAGGTTTAGTTCATGTTAAAGTTGTGATTTTCCGTTTTGATAATTTAACAAACAGTTGAAACTGCGAAGTATTTGATTTTATGAGATTCTGAGGTTGTTTTGGAATCTGGTGATTTTATGAGATTCTGAGATTCCGAGCAAATGATGCTCCATTGAACTATATTTTTAACATTTGTTTTTGCTAATTATGAATGCAGATTGACTTGACGTCACATATTATCAGGGTCTTCTTGACTTTGAAGGTATTGAATTCATTTGAATGGTCTAATACCATATTTTCTTAATTGGTGTTCTCAGTTCAGTTCTATATTTTGATCGATGATGGAGGTTCTCATTTTTAGGTTGACAATAAAGGGACTTCTGCTGCATCTGAAGTATTTCTTGCTTTCCCACCTACTGAAGCAGAACATTTAGCAATTGTCAAAGCACAAGCAGCTGTAGGGAAGAAAAAGAAGAGAACTTATGTGCCTCTTGATGTGAAACCAACTGAATTACCTGATGCACCGGATGGAGCTAAACATTTCTCTATAATTTTGCTCAATCCACTGAGCTCTGGTGAAACTGCGACTCTAGAAGTGCTGTATATATTAACCCATTCTCTGGAACCTTTTCCAAAAGAGATTAGCCAATCAGAATCACAATTAGTATATTATCGGGATAGTGCCCTAATATTGTCTCCATACCATGTTAAACAGCAAACATCTTTTATCAAAGCACCTAGTACAAAAGTAGAATCGTTCACAAATGTGGAGCCGACAAACCGTGCTGGTACAGAGCTAAAGTATGGTCCATATGAAGATCGTCCTCCATATTCATACTCCCCGATAATTATCCATTTTGAGAATAACCACCCATTTGCGGTGGTTGAGGAGTTGATTCGTGAAGTGGAGATATCTCATTGGGGAAGCCTCCAGATTACAGAATCATACAAACTGTTTCATGCTGGTGCTCGGCACAAAGGTGTATTTTCGAGGTGGGATTTGGTTCGATACAAATCCAAAGATTATAATGTTAGGCGTATTTGCACATAAAGAGAATTATCTGCAATTCAACTATTGCAAATAATATTCTGCAACTTCTTGTTGGTAGGGTTGATTATCAGTCTAGGCCTTCCGTCAGTGGTGTATCATCATTCAAACACCTTTTAGCAAGATTACCACCTAGGGTGCATTCGGTCTACTACCGGGATGAAATAGGGAATGTCTCGTCATCACATTTACGAACAGATTCTAGGAAGGTACAACTTTTACCTGTTCCATTCCTCTACTCCTTCATATTCCTCTGCAGGCATTGGTACTAATAACATGCTAATAACTGCAGAATAAGAAAATTTGAAGGCTAAAGAATGATATATTGTGTGTTTGACTATGTATTCTAAACAGTCAGAACTTGAAATTGAACCACGCTATCCTTTATTTGGGGGATGGAAATCCACTTTTGTCATCGGATACGGGCTACCATTGCAAGATTTTCTTTTTGAGTCTCCTGATGGAAGGCGTTACCTCAATTTCACCTTTGGTTGTCCTCTTGCAGAGACTGTTGTAGATAAGTTTATAATCAAAGTCTGTTCACTTGCCCTTGCTTCATATAGCTGCCACTTGATGTTTCTGTGTATTTGTTGCTATACCCCTTTGGCCTTAACTATTGATGAATTTAGAAGTGCAAAATACTGTTCCATTTCAGGTTGTTTTGCCTGAGGGTTCAAAAGATCCTTCAGCTGTGGTGCCATTTCCAGTGGAGCAACATCTGGAGGTAATTAGTCTTTTTGACAGCATATTGATACTTGATTCAGGAAGCACATAATTATGCTGTTACATTATTAACGCCTATTTCCTTAACTTTGTATATACATAGCTTTAAAATTCTTAAGTTGCTTGCACATTATCTAGTGTTCTGGATGCTTTCAGGTCAAATATTCATACCTGGATGTTGTTGGGAGGACTGTGCTGGTATTGGAGAAGAAAAATGTGATTCCTGACCACAACATTCCTTTCCAGGTGAACTATAATCTCCCTGTACTTGTTCATCAGTTGCTCTCCCTCTGCCGTCTCTCTAGATATAACATAAATGATTAACCATTGGTTGTCTTAGCAATCAATGGCATACAGTGGCATCACCATTTAGAGAATGAAAGAAAACAACGTTCAGTATGACAATTCCTATGATCTCTTCCCCCGAGTAAAGGGATATTAACACTATTTCTTCATGCCGCAGGTCTATTACACTTTCAACCCGATCTTCATGTTAGCCGAGCCACTTATGTTAACGTCTGCATTCTTCTTGTTTTTCACGGCTTGTGTAGCTTACCTACACATGGATCTTTCCATACGTAAGTGAGATATACTTCAGAATTTCGTACAGCTCCAGTTGAGCAAACCATGCAGTGTTGGATTTCACCAGCTTTCAAAGGGTATATGCTTTTTTTTCCCTTTCTTATGGCACACACATGGTTAATGTATGACTTGAGAGACTGAACATGTCAAGATGTAGGACTTGCTTTGGCCATCTTGACTTGAATTATGAGATTTTGATATTACTGGTGAAAGTAGTTGGCATTTACAACAAGTGCTAGTTTTAGCTAGCCTGGAATTATAACTTCGTCTTCATAGATTGGCCTAATGCATATTCAATAGCCAGATTGCTTTGGTAGGAATTGATTGCATTGACCCCCTCATTGATCTTTAACAAAAACTCAAAAGTTTATGAGATCCTTGTAAGTTGATAATTAGTTTAATGGCCTCTCCTTTCAATAGTCAAATTGTAATTAATTTATTTTTCAGTTTAATTAATAGTTATAGTTTAATATTAATTGTTATATTATTCTCATATTTTAAAACTTAATACAATAAAGTACCATGAAAAGGGTTTATTTGACCATTTATTAATAGGAATGACAATGAGCCAGATCATGTTTTCAGATGAGCTTAAGTTTAGGCAGCTCAGGTCTAGATTGACTCGAACTTAATTAAAAAAGATGTTATTTTATATTTTAATTTTAAAAAATTATTTTTAAAAAATTGAGGGGTGGTTTATTGCCAATCTCTATTTATTAATTATGATGGTTCTTTAAAAAATAGATATATCTAAAAAAAGTGCAACTCCATACAAAATTGAAACTTTAAAGAAATTAAAACTAATGATGGAAGAAAATTAGTTTAGATGTTAATAAACTTTATTAAAAAAATTATACATTAAAACAATATTTTTATTAAAAATAAATTAAATTTTTTTAATAAAAATTTTGAAACATTCTTAATAAAAAAT
>JAOQMP010000003.1:36089339-36106311 GCA_027563575.1 Erythroxylum pedicellare
AGTTCACAAAACAAATTAAATGCATAAGAAGTGACCCAGGAATTGAATTTTCAATGACTAATTTTTTTCCAAGAATGGTGTTTTGCATGAAACCACCTCTATTGAGACACCTTAACAGAATGGAAGGGTTGAACGAAAGCACCAACACATTCTCAGTATGGCAAGAGCTCTCAAATTTCAGGCCAACCTTCCAACCAAATTCTGGTTAGAATGTGTTTTACATGCAGTCTTTCTTATTAACCGGATTCCTACCCCTCTTTTATCAAACAAATCTCCCTATTCAATTCTATTCGATAGCAATCCTATTCTCACACATTTAAAAGTGTTCGGTTGTCTTTGCTTTGCTTCCACCAAGGAAGCCAACAGAGGGAAGTTAGATACCAGGGCAAGAAAGGCTATTTTTCTGGGTTTTTCTACAGGGACAAAAGGCTACAAGCTTTTCAATCTAGATACCAAACAATTCTTCTTGTCAAGGGATGTAATTTTGTATGAAACCTCTTTCCCTTTTCATGAACTTCCCTACCACAGTTCTGCCCTACCAAGCCCAATTCTATCCTCTACTGAATATTTCCCTATTTATGATGACCCACCAGCCCTATCTGCTTTTGAGCCATCTCCTTCATCTGAAACTACACCTCACCCTCGACGTTCCACTAGACAAACTCAAGCACTATCCTATTTAAATGACTATATCTGTCCTACATTGTCTCACACATCTCCTCACTCAATTTCCACAGTCCTTTCCTACAATAACCTATCCTCAACACATAGACATTTTTCTCTAGCTCTTACAGCCCTGAAAGAACCTACAACCTATAATGAAGCTATGCAATTCACTGAATGGCAACAAGCAATACATACAGAATTAAAGGCCTTAATTCAAAATGAAACTTGGGAGCTCACCCACTTACCTCCTAGAAAGTCAGCAGTAGACTGTAAATGGGTTCATCGGTACAAATTCAATCTGGATGGTTCAATTCACCGATGCAAAAGCAGACTTATAGCAAAGGGCTTCACTCAGCAGGCTGGTGTAGATTACAACGAGACTTTTTCTCCCGTGGTCAAGCATACTACCATTCGCCTGCTACTTGCTCTCACTGTATCTCAAGATTGGCACCTTCATCAACTTGACATTAACAACGCCTTCCTTCATGGTGATCTGCATGAAGAAGTTTACATGAAGCCTCCCCTAGGACCTCCTTTACCTAATTCAACATTGGTCTGTAAGTTAAAGAAAAGTATATGTGGGCTTAAACAAGCTAGTAGACAGTGGCATGAAAAACTCACCTCTGCTTTACTTTCACATGGATTCCAGCAGTTTTCCTCAGATTACTCCATGTTCACAAAAACAGAAAATCGCATTTTAATCATACTTCTAATTTATGTCGATGATGTCCTATTAGCCTGTAAAGACTTAATCCTCATCAAAAATACTAAAAAATTTCTAGATCTCACCTTTCAGATCAAAGACCTCGGTGTCGCCAAGTACTTCCTCGGCTTGAAGCTGGCCAGATCGTCTCTTGGCATCAATCTCTCCCAAAGGAAGTACACCCTGGACTTGTTGACTGAGACTGGCTTCTTGAACTGCAAACCCCTTTCTACACCGATGGTTCCACATACAAAACTGCCGGCTGATGGAGAACCCCAAACTGACATCACTGGCTATCACCGAATCATTGGGAAGCTTTTGTACCTGACCATAACCCGACCAGATATTAGCTTCGCCGTCTAACAACTCTCACAATTTCTGGACAACCCCACACAAATGCATATGCAAGCAGTTGAGAGGGTTTTACGATACCTTAAAAAAGCTCCCGGCCAAGGTGTCCTTTTTCACCGTGATTCAAACATGCAGCTGCGGGCATTTTCTGATTCGGACTGGGCCACTTGTCCCAACTCTCGAAAATCAGTCACCGGATTTTGCTTCTTTTTGGGCTCGTCTCTCATCTCCTGGAAATCCAAGAAGCAGGCCACGGTCTCCAGGAGTTCCTCCGAGGCCGAGTATCGCGCCCTTGCAACCACATCGTGTGAGCTTCAATGGTTGTTCTATTTGTTGTAAGATTTCGGCTTCATCCTAAAACCCTCGCTTACTTCTACTGTGACAATCAATCCACCCTTTATCTTGTGAAAAACCATGTTTTTCATGAACGAACGAAGCACATCGAAATCGACTGCCACTTCGTTCGAGAAAAACTTCAATCCGGACTCCTACACCTTCTCTCCTTCGCCTCTCACTCACAACTCGCTGATATTTTTACTAAAGCCTTACCTAAACCCCAGTTTAACTCACTTCTCGCTAAGCTTGGAATCCAAAATGTCTTCCAGCTTACGGGGGGGGGGGGATACAGAATAGATCAGCAACGCGCAAATAGAGGAAAGGAGAAAGACGTGCAAAGAAAACTCCAAACACTCCAAAGAACTCCAGAAAGTCTAAGGATGGTAGAAAACTCTAGAACATGGGCCTAATGGGTCATCGATACACTCACACCCAAGCCCATGTATAATCAGTACAACAAATTGTTATAGATTTATTTTTTAGACTTTCTCTGGATACTTCCACTCTATACTTATAAATGTAAACACTAAACCATCAATAAAGCTGGTTGGACGAATGTTTCTTCCTTTTACAGTATAATTTTATCATATGGTATTGCATGATTTGTTTCTACTGTATTTTCTATCGTGTATCGATATGATTGTATTTCTGCTTATGTTATATGAATGGAGTGTTGCATGATCTGAATTTTTTTGTTTTCATACGCAATGCTTTATCATCATAATAAACACAATACAAATGAATGGTTTAAAAGTGCCAAAAACGAATATAAACTTTCGGTGTTGGTATGTATGAAAATGGTTATAGTTGGATGGTTTAGATTAAGGATAATATACAGTAGAAAGAATGAAAATACCATAAAAATTTCGGTACGAAGAGAAACCGAAAACAAGATATGCTCTTGATAATGCTTCAAATGGTTTTCGTATCCTCGAGTATCATGTTGACCAGAGATGCTCTGAGTACGGTGGCATGTTTTACGGTATAAAGAGCAACGATATAAAGAAACGAAATAAAACTTCACTATTATGAGTTAGAGTGAGAAAACTCCATGAGGTTGTGTCATGGATTGACCACCGAAGAAGATAATAGTGGATGACATTATTGTTTGACTAAGCCAAAAGAGGAGAAGAATCCATGCAAGAAAGAAATGTTAGAATATAATTTTAAAAAATCAATGTCGAAATTGCACGCGCCAGACGCTGCATCACCAAATTTTCGAGGTTATATGCTTTTTTGTTTTTCCTTCTTATGGCACGCACGTCGTTAATCTATGACTTGAGCAATTAGAAGGGGTTTGCCTTTAACTGTTGGGCTGTTTTCTTAGAACTTACAATGGCCTGGAAGCTTGGATATCGACACATTGTCGTCGAAGTGGATTCTTTCGAAATGATTAACATTCTTTCTTTCTCCCAAATAATTTTGTTTAGGGATAATTTTTTAGTGACAAGTATCTATGGACTATTACACCGAACATAGAAGGTGCAAATTTAACATGTCTATCGAGAAGAGAATCAATGTACCGACAGCCTGACAGTTCTAACAGTCTTATTAAGTTCAGATCTGCATATCCTACAGGAGCTTCTGATAATCATTATGGAGCTGATCCACCGAGATGCACAAGGCACGTTATATTACAAAACATTGCGATAATATTTTTTCTTGTTTTCTTTGTAATAAAAAAAAAGAATTAAAGTACTGGAAGCAATTGTAAAAGAGAGGAGGAACTGAAACTGAATAAGAGTGGTCGAACGGATACGTTTGATGGATATAACCCGAACCGATTCTTTTTGACCCGACTTATCCCATATTTTACCGAATGGATATGGATGCATCAACGAGATTCCAATATTTAAATTTTAAAGTGATAAGATAATTTACCGAATGGATATGGACGCTCCACTAACCCTACTTTCTTGACTTTTTCTTCAATAATGGTTTTAACCTTATGAATGGCCATTTTATATTATTAGATAGCTTCCAGATTCTTCCTTCAACAATAATGGCCTCTTCTTCTTCGGCCTCTCACCTATTGAGCTACGATGTCTTCTTGAATTTAAGGGGTGAAGATCCTCGTCGCAATTTCACCAGCCATCTCTGATCTGCTTTGCGTCAAAAGGATCTCCAAACCTTCGTTGACGACGACGATCTCAAAAGAGGAGAAGAAATTGCTCACTCACTTCCACAGGCAATCCAAGATTCCTCTGCTGCCACCAGTTGGTGTCTAGATGTGCTTGCCAAGATCATCGAATGCCACCGAACCGATGGACAGATTGTCATACCTATCTATTACGAGGTAGATCCATCCCATTTAAGGAAACAGTCCCATAACGTTACTGCAGCTTTTGTTAAACACGAGCAAAATTTTTTCTTGAAATTGCATGTTTCTTCAAATCTAATAGCACAGATGTTGTGAAGAAAGTGCTTAAAACTTGTGGCTTTGATGTAGATATTATAATTAGTGTTCTCGTAGATAAATCCCTTCTAGATGTAGAGGAAGATTCAATGGTGCCGCAACTTAAATACGGGATAGAGTATGATTGTTAATGGTTTTTGGAGATTGGCCAAGTTAGCTTCTCTAAGTTTAGTAAATATCAAAAGCATAACTCATTTTCCAAACAGTAGAAGTAGGCTTCTAGAAGCTCTTGATCTTTGGGGTTGCTCAAATTTGAATAAATTTCCAAAAATTCCAAGCAACATAAAGAGTTATACTTAAAGGATACTGCTATAAAAGAGATACTGATATAAGAGTTATACATAAAGTACTTATCTATGAAAGATTGTAGAGAGCTTGAAAGCCTTCCAAGCAACTTTTTTAGCAAGTTAACATCCCTGGAAAGTCTTTATTTGGGTGGAAGCTCACATTTTAAGGTGCTTCTGAAATCTTGGAGCCTGTGAATAACCTGAAGGAACTTTTATTAAGTTATACAGATATAGAGAAGTTGCCGTCGCCTATCAACAATCTCAAAGGGCTCCAGTATTTAGGGATGAGCAATTGCTGGAAGTTTGCTTTTTATACAAAAAGTTTAAAAAATTGTTTATTAGGATTGGGTTTGTCGTTGCAATTTTAAAACCTTTTAAACTGTAATTGGAGGGAATTGCCTGAGGAATTGAGCTTTCTATCTTCAGTAAAATCTCCAGATTTAAGCCTAAATGATTTTGAGAGAACCCCTGATACCATCAAACAACTTTCATGATTGAAATATCTTTTTATAGACAACTACGAAAAGCTTCAATCCTTACCAGAACTTCCATCAAATGTCTCCATATTATCCGCCCACGGTTGTGATTGCTAAAACATATATGGACACTTAAACAACTATCCCTTGACTCACAAAAATCTGACTACTGCTTTCGATTACGGAATTGCTTAAAGTTAGATGAAGATGAATGTCAGGCAGTAGTAAATGCACTGTTGAGGAATTATACAACTCAAATGTGGAAATCACTGGTACATAACACTTTGTCTTTCACTCTTTCTTTATCTTGGTTTTCTTAATCATTAATTAGAATAGAAATTTCTTCTGTTCAGGCGTAGTTTGACATGATCTATCTAGTAAGTAGAATAACAAAGTGGGTCAACTATCAAAGCATAGGTGATTCCATTCAAATCCACCTTCCTGATTCCATTCAAATCCACCTTCCTTTTCATTGTTTAATCATCTTTTTCTGGGATTTGCCTTCTATCTGTGCCATGATAATGTGGAGTATGATGAAAGAGGAATTTGCAATCTTAGACATGATTGCTATTTTGGAGGCAGTCACCATTTCTACTCGTTTGATAGAATATACTGTGCACGTCATATTATAGATAATGAGCATATGTTAGTCTTCATCAGCAAAGAGCTTCGTACATGGATATGTAGACATGATAACTTCAAAGAGGTTGTAGCCTTTTTTAAGTTCAGCATTTCTAGCTATATATTTAAAAGTGTGGGATCATTCCACTGTACACCAGAGGAGATCAGGATGAATTCTGTCACACATTGAACTTTCCTACTCCCGTGTCCACGGTGAAGATACAAGAAGTTGAATGAAATAACAAGGCCAGTGCTTGAAAGTTCAATGCTCCCACTAGGTAGTGGAACAGAGGAGACTTCGTAGATGGTTTCACATGTATGTTTGTATTATTTTTCCAACATTCATTTCATATCATTAGTTCCAACATATGTCATTCTCGTATCTCTGAATCATTTGTTTATTTTTCTGGCAACCATGTAAAAACCTTTATCCAATCAGTCTTTTAACTTTCTAGTTTTCGCATTTACATCTATTTTCTTGAAAAGGGTAAAAAACACAACCAAAAGGCAGTCCTAAAAAAGCATATCAGCTTTAAACAACCATAACTTCTGATTCAGCCCTCCACATGCGGATCTTGTGTGCACTCTTGAGATTTTGCTCAAGTTTTACAAAAGATGCTGCAGCATCATGGGACTGTTCCCTTATACAGAATTGATATTTCTCATAATAGACAGGTATGACAATCTATCTATGGGTTTGACGACAATCGATGATCTTTAAGAAAATGGTGACAGCAACAATTGAATCTTGGATTGCTTGCGGAAGGGACTGAGCAATCAATGACATGCAGTGGCAAGACCATTTATAGATAGCTTTAAAATTCTTAAGTTTTTTGCAGATTATCTAGTTTTTTGGGTGCTTTCAGGTCAAATATTCATGACTGGATGTTGTCGTGAGGACTGTACTGGTATTGGAGAAGAAAAATGTGATTCCTGAGCACAACATTACTTTCCAGGTGTACTAAGATCTCCCTGTACTTGTTCTGTTGAAATTGTGCTTCAGCATGCTGCAACATTGTCCAAGCTGGAGTTTTACATTTTTTTGTTATTTTCAATTTCTTATTTGTTTGACTGGTTCAATTGATTTGGTCAGTAGTAGTTGCTGATTTTTAGGAAGTTGGTTGATCATGGGAATGTATTCCATATAGTGCCATGTTTTTCGTTTCCTCTGTTACTATCTTTTGCTGTATTTAAACTCATTATCTTATTAATAAATGTAGAGACTTTACACAGCAAATTTACTTTGTTCTTTGCTCTTATTATAAATCACTTTTTATCATCTCTGTCTCTCGCGTTCTCTTTAAAAACTCTTAACATGTTCATCAATTGCTATTCCTCTGCCGTCTCCCTAGATATAACATAGATGATGAACTAGTGGTTGTCTTGGCAATCAATGACATGCAGTGGCATCACCATTTAGAGAATGAAAGAAAACAAATGTTCAGTATGACATTCGTGTGATCTCATCCTCTATGTTAGACTCTATACATCGTGTTACCACTTTGCAGGTCTTGTATTTTTAAGAAACAGTCGCTATCTCCTGGTATGCGCCGCTTTCCTAATCAAAAGATAGGAGAGCATCCCTTTTCTCGAAGTTACGGGGTTATTTTGCCAAGTTCTTCCACATGGTTCTCTCAAGCGCTTTAGTATATTCTACTTGTTCACCTGTGTCGGTTTGGGATACAGTCAGTTCGCTGAGAGGATCGCCCTACCAATTTGAAGTTTTTTCCTGAAAGAGCTTAGCTACTTTACTAACTTGTTTTAAAACATATAAAAGTTATCCCCCAAGAGAGTATGAAATTTGGACCTCTACCATTGTAAACTTATACAATACTGACACTATTTCTTCATGCCGTTTCGTTGGCAGGTCTATTACACTTTCAACCCGATCTTCATGTTAGCCGAGCCACTTATGTTAACGTCTGCATTCTTCTTGTTCTTCACGGCTTATGTAGCTTACCTACACATGGATCTTTCCTTACGTAAGTGAGATATACTTCAGTATTTCTTACAGCTCCAGTTAAGCAACCGTGGAGTCTTGGATTTCACCAGTTTTCAAAGGTTATATGCTTTTTTTTCTCTTTTCTTATGACACACACATGGTTAATCGATGAGTTGAGAGACTGGACACGCCAAGATGTAGGACTTTCTTTGGCCATCTTCACTTGAACTATGAGATCTTGATGTTACTGGTGAAAGCAGTTGGCATTTACAATTATATTTGATAATTGGTTTTATGTTTATTATTCATCCCTTCAACGGATTTACAAATTTTTTTAAATAGGAGTAAAATAATAATAAAATTTTTTATGAGATTAAAACTTAAAATGATAATATTTTTATATAAAATTTTTTAAGGCACTTGCCTCCATTGTGCATCGTATTCTTTCACTTGAGAATTATGATCTTCGTGTACAAGGCTTTCTATGTTGCGAGGGTCGTTACTAATGTAATGAACTTTATTAAAAAGTATACATCAAAACAATATTTTTATTAACAATAAATTAAATTAATAATGTGTTAGCAGAAACTAGCATAAAACTTGAACTCAAATTTAAACTTGATAATTTCAATTTTCATTTAATTATAAATTTAATATATTAATTTTAAATATGAATCAAAATAAAATGTCAACAACATCAACCAAGCCTGACAAGTGACAACACTAACTGAAGAGGATGGAACGCAATTACAGGAGAAATGGAGGTTTCGTAAAGGAAGAGAAGTTGACATTAAAAACTGAAACAACATTGAATGCATTGAAGATAAGAGATATGTTTCTGAAGTCTCAAAGAGAGTTAACTCTTCAAGTTCCCAACGCCTTCTTTTATGTTTATGGGACCATATGTAGTTGGGTCAGACCACTCATTGTGGACTCCTGTTGCCCAGCAAGCTCTCTATTTATTATTGAAGAAAGTCATGTCAATCTCTGCAAGTTATAGAACCTTAAAGGTCTCCAAGAACGTGGCATCTTTATAAGTTTGGTTTAGACCAAAGAGCAATTAAGCTTTTCATTACCATTTTACCTTTGGTATCTTTAGTGTAACAAAAGCTTCCCCTTCAAGGTTTGATGTATGTAAGTTGGCATTTTAATTATAAAATTAGAACCTAAAATACATATATGATTTTCACAAAAGTTAATAAAGTTTGCTTGAATATATATTAAATAAATTGTTAAATATAATAAATCATTTATAAATTATATTTTAAATAAATTAACGAGTAAAAATTAAGCGAGCCTTAAGGTATATCAAAAAATTTGATAAAACTAGAAAAAAAACCGAGAGACTTACGAGGAGAAATAAGGAGACAAATTTAAGTATTCTTATAAATGATTAAAGAGAAAGAATTGACTATCGCCTAATTTGAGCGTTACATGTGTCTCTCATAATATTAGTTTTTAGGTCCACAAGGCATCATTGAAAAGTAATTTGGGTACGGTAATGACTTAAAGATGTCATCAACAGTTCTAGTATATCCAGAACACCTCGTAAGTTTTAAGAAAAAATTTAGTTTTCAAAATAAGGACATTACGTGCTTTTTGACTGGTCAATATAGTTAGGCGTTTAATTATTATTAATTTATCAAATAATTTAAAAAAAATTAATTAAAAAAACTTAACTCATTTATAAGGTTGCATTATCTATCTACTCATGTGTGCCATTTAATGCATGGTTCATGATGAATATTCACTATATTGCCCTTTTACTTTATTATGTTGAAATAAAATGGATAGCAATTCATTAAATAACTCTAAAGTTAGGCCTAAATAAATAAAATTATTACTATTTTTTTGTTATGATCATTGGGATGGATGAAAAAGAAAAGCATTAATTATATTTGAACTCATATAACTTAATTTTCAAATAACTTACTCTTTTATAATATTATTTTAATCACATTTTCTTAATTTTATTTACTATACCTTTAAAATAATATCTAATTAAAATTTTAAAATTAAGTAAAAATATAAATACAGAGAATATATGCGAGGGAATTGTTTTAATAATTATATAATATTGTAAATAATAAACATGCTAGTATAATAAAAATATTAAATCACATGAAATTCTTAACACTCTAAGAGAAAATAATCCGAATTAAATAAAATAAAATAAATTATAAAAAAGAAAAAGATAATTTAGAGTTTATGGCTATTGCATGAAGACATTATAACGTAGAAACAATCTTTCGATTAGTTATTGTTGTTGTTGTTGATAATGTTGCATCAAATATTCTAAATATAGTTTTAGAAATTAGCAATATACTAATAAAAAACAAAATCCTTTTTCATGAAAATAGAAAATGAAGTTATTAAAAGGGTATTGTTGATACTTAAAACATTTGTTTTTGTTTTTAATCAATAAGGTGAACAAAAATAGTGGTCTAAAAACAAAGACAAAGAGAAGAAGAAAACAGAGAAGCATTGGAAAAAAACAGAGCAATTCTGTGTAACTTTTGATTCTCTGAATCCCTTCTGTGGGATCAGAGAATCAACCTCGTCATTCTCTTATATTAATATATAGATGTACTTGTCCCCATCTAGAGGATACAGAACACGTATCTTTACGCAACACCATAATCATTAACGTACTCTTCTTGCCAAGATTGACAAGGAACAGAAAAAACAGAGGTCAGTGACAACCATGCAGCTTTGTTAAGCGTGTCCTGAGGTTTTTTTGTTTTCACGGTGGCCTAAGGCGTGGTTTTTCGTGATATGGGTATGCCTTCAACAGAAAGCAAAATGGATGGCTGGTTATATATTATTAGGTCCAGAAGTTTTGGTCTGCAGTTTTCAAGGAAGAGGTACTATGTTCTTCAAGAAAACTGTCTCAAGTGTTTCAAAACGGTACCCAGTTCACAAAGCCAGGTGAAGTTTTTGCCTTTCGACGATGGTTTTTTTTTTTTTTTTTCCTGTTTCTTGGATTCGATGATACGTGAACTTGATTGTGATCATTCTTGTTATAATGATCGTCTTTTGTGTTTACCTCTGTTTACTTCTAATGTTTTGTCTTTTGTTTGGTTCTCTTTTTCTGTGTGCTGACACTTTTAGATGTTGTTCCAGAGATGAAAGGCTGTTGTCTGAATTGGGATTCGTTAATATGTCTGATGCTGCTAGCTTTCTTGTCCAGAGTCTAGAAAGATAATTGCTATGTCTCATTGAACTGAGGGATTCTTTAAAAATATAGTTTTGTCAATTTGATTTTTGAAAATTGAGCAAAAATTGTCAACTGAAGCTTCAAGTTTCAGGAGCCACTCAGAATGGCAATACTGGACTCATGCATTCGGGTCACAGACAATGGAAGGGAGACCATCAACAGGAAAGTATGTCTTGACATTGATTGATATTGCTCTACTTTATGGAGTTGTTAAGATTTTACTTTTAACACAGCATTCATTTTTGTTTTCAGGTCTTCTTCATCTTTACCCTTTACAGTACTTTAAATCACAATGATCGGCTTAAGGTGCAATAAGGTCCATTGTTGACATTAATTTGACTTGTATTTGATTTGTATGTAAGCCCTGAAATCACTTGTATGCAGTTGGGAGCAAGTAGTTCAGAAGATGCAGCAAAATGGATCCATTCCTTGCAGAAGGCTGTACTCAAGGTTGCCAAATTGTTCAAACAATGGCTAATTTCTGCAGCGGTTTTTTCTGTTAGATTACGAGATTCATGTTTTGTGATATTCTCCAGGAAAACCCAAATCCAGCAAAGGACTTTTTGGCTTTTCAAAGAAGGGAGTCGCCACCTCTGAGGTACATCAGTCACTGGCACGAGTTCAAGCTTCCAGTTTTACATGACATTTTCTTCTTTTCAACTTTCAAGCTTGCTAGCCATTTGAACAGTATCAGAAATACCTTATTTTGCCGATGATTTTCGTTTGCCAAGTCGGAGCTACTGTACACAATGATCTTGTAACTACTGTTATACTTTTGATATCTGCCTTCCTATCTTTCATGAGGAATTCTGGAATCCATTCATGAACAGGAAGTTTTCAAGAGAAGATATCACACTGACCCTATTTCTTTTCTCTTAGCCATCTCAACGTATGAGAATTCACATGCATATGCTATTCGGTATATGTGAAGTGTTTAGGTGCTTCCTTGTACTTGATTATCCAGTTGATTTAAGCAGTTTTTCTTTTGCAGGTTTAGTAAATCAAAAAGTATTGATGATAAAAGATCCATCAATTGTTCCTCAACTTTCTACAATGATGCAATGGCATCTGATGTTATCGAACCCTCACCTTGGAAAATTTTCGGTTGCAGGAATGGTAAAGATAGAATCTCCTTTTATGGATTTAGTGTCCAAATGCATAATTGCTTAAACCCCTATTTGCAATGCAGGATTAAGGCTTTTTAAAGAAGCAAAAGATCCAGATACCTTCGGGAGTGTGAGTAACAGCATACTTATTTATCTATTAGCCTCTCTATACTCACTCTTGTTTTTGGCTTAATTTTTCAATCCTGCTTCTTTTTTCGTCAGCATTGGGATGATCATCCAGCAGTAATGGCAGTTGGTATTATTGATGGCACTTCAGAAGAAGTTTTCAGAACTCTTATGTCCCTTGGTCCCTCAAGATTAGAGTAAGATTTATGAAATGCTTCATCCATATTCTGAAAATACAATCGTGAGACTAGTATGTCATATTACTAACAATGTAGATTGAATAGGAATTCTAACAATCTGTTGATCTGCTTCAACCCAACTGTCTACAATATCTTCTTATCAAAATAAGAATCTTGGTTTCAGAAGTTGACAAAGTCTGTCTGTTGCAGATGGGACTTCTGCTTTCGGGGTGGTAGTGTAGTTGAGCGTCTTGATGGTCATACCGATATAATCCACTTACAGTTATGTGGCGAATGGCTCAACTGGTTAGGCATAACATAACTTGGGCAAGTACTTTAACTTCAAAAATGTTGTCTTTGACTGTTCTATATATTGCAGGGGGATGAAACGAAGAGATTTTTTGGTGGGACGTTATTGGAGAAGAGAAGATGATGGAACATATGGTAATATTGGCAAAACTTTGCAGCTATCACTAACTGGGATTCAACTCAAAAATCTGATTGTTTTGGCAGTAATTTTATACCATTCTGTGATTCACAAGAGATGTCCACCACAAAAGGGCTACGTTCGAGCTTCCCTGAAAAGTATTCTACTCTTTCTGTTAGTGATTTTGATGTCATCATTCCTCATTTGCTTTCTATTGATGAAATGAGATATGTGGAATAAAATTCCAATTCATTCTTGCAAATTGTATGCAAACCAGTAGTGTTCATCAGTGGCAGTTGATACAAGTTTTTCTTTTTGGTTTTTACTTCATTTTTGCCAAACCAAGATGAGAATTGGGATTGAAGTAAGTTATGGTTTCTCTGTAGCAGTCCTATCAAAAACTGAACTTTCTTTTGGAACCTTGGGGACAGTATTTTTAACTTCTGTGCACGAAACTGAATTGAAAGAGACAATGTAACCAACCAAAAGATTCCAAAAATAATCTCTCAAGAATTGTTGCTTTCTTTTCTCTGTACACTGATTGTTCTCTAAGCTCAAGAGCTTGTTATGTACGATTATTCTCAACTTTTTTCAATACAGTGTCACTTCTCATACATAATGTCGGATTTTCATGAATGGGCAGGTGGAGGATATGTGGTAACTCCTGTGAATCAAGGAAAGAACTCATTAGTAAAGCACATGCTTTCTGTTGATTGGAAGTATTGGAAATCATATCTGCGTCCATCATCTGGATGTTTAAAAACCATCCAAATGCTTGAAAAACTTGCAGGTAATTGCAAATTCTGGGCCCATTCAAAAGATTGAACAACTATACTACCATTAAACTCTCATGACCAGTTTTACAACATTTGCAGCGTTAAGGGAAATGTTTAAAGCCAAATCAGGAAAATTTTCTTCCGAAGTACCGTCACGAGAATCAGAGCATAGTCTCTTGCCGCCCCTTACTCTAAAAGATGATGCTAAACCTGAAGTCACGGAGCAAGGAAAGATTGATGCATGTTCACTGAAAAATGAGGTAGAAAAAACATATTCTGCGCGTTCAAGTTTGATTAGTCTTACCGAGGACTCTGATGAGTTCTTTGACGTTCCTGATGCTGTTGAAACGGATTTTGACAACTTCGAGGATTGCTGGTCTTCTGATGTGAGCCTAGAGTTGTCTACTCAGGTACTTTATTAATCATAACCAAACTTGTGTCTTTTTTAAGTTGCTTAATGTCAATAGATCTTTTGGTTTGCTTCTCTTCGAAAACTTCATCTCCTAACCAAGTTCAGGGTTTTTGACAGTAACAAAATTTCCTGAGATCGTTAGGTGAATGCAATTAGTCGTGTGATTGCATCTATTAATGCATGTTTTAACTAGAAATTCATTGCCTTAGAAAACTGTTTCTAAAAATTTTCAATGCAGAAATCATCAAATTGCTCATTTTTTGTCCCTGAGTACTGCAGAATTCACTTCAGCCCAGAATAACATCTGCTGCTAGCTTTGTTAAGAAACTGCACGACCTTGCAGGTTAGTCCATGCCTGTTAGACAGAGTTATGTGATTGAAAATGGATGAAATGTAACTCCTTGATTGCATGTACTTGTCTTTCACAGTTCAAAAGAAAGGTTATGTGGAGTTACAAGACCTGACAAAGGAAGAAGGCATTTTATGCTCTTTTGGAGCTACTCTTCGGCATGATCCTACGGGTACTTTACCTTGCTCTTGGAGTGCTGCCGATCCGTCTACATATTTAATACGAGGGGAAACCTATCTCAAGGATCATCGGAAGGTGTAAATGATACTTGCAATCAGTTTTTAAGTTAGAAGAACTGCTTGAAATTATCTAACTTAGAAGAACTCCATCCAATTGTCTAACAATATTTGTACTTTCTCCGTTCAGGTTAAGGCAGAAGCCACTTTGACACAAATGGTTGGTGCAGATTGGCTAACGTCAGACCAAAAACAAGTTGATCTCTGCAGCCGTCCTAATAGCATTGTTCAGGTTCATCGATCATCGACATTATGTCTTAATAATTTACAGCTTTTGTGTGGTTTATCTACAAAAACTCATGACTTGAATAAGACATCAAATGGAATAAACATCATGCTTGAATTTCTTCTGTGGTCCATGCAGAAGTATGCAGCACAAGGTCGACCCGAGTTCTTCTTTGTTGTCAACTTGCAGGTAACAAGTCTGATATTTATGAACTCTTCCTATTGATGCTATGATAATAAATTGTTTATATGATCAACTACAATGCCACTACTGACACAAAACTGAACACTTGCTAAGATTCCTGGTTCACCCATGCATACCCTGGCAATGTATTTCATGCTAAATCCCCCTATTGAAGAAGTTCCATTGCTACAAATGTTCGTTAATGGAGATGATGCCTTCAGGAATTCGAGATTCAAGCTCATACCTTTTGTTGCTAAGGTTACTAAACTGTCACTCCTTTTCTTTTAGCTTTGATATGATCTGTAGTATCTAGTAAGGTCATGTTCTTGAGCTATTTGATATTATGTTCCTTAGGGATCATGGATAGTCAAGCAGAGTGTTGGCAAGAAAGCTTGCTTGATAGCTCAATCACTAGAAGTAAATTATTTCCATGGGAAGAACTACTTGGAGGTAAGTCTATAATGACATTAAAAAATTTACCATTGCAGATCATGTTGATCAGTTAGTCATACGCCGGTGAATTTGTTCCCGGACGTTGTACACATATCCAGGCTTCCTTTTCCATAATATCAGACAGAACCTCCTGTATAAGCAGTTTTCAACCTCACAGAGGCTGTGATACTCTTAACCAAGTAAATGTGCATAAATTTTCAGCTTGAAATCGATGTCGGATCTTCCCAAGTTGCAAGAGGAGTGTCTAATCTTGCTTTTGGATATCTAAACAATTTGATCGTTGAACTGGCATTTGCGGTACAGGTATAACCATCCATCTCCCGAGAATGACACTTCCCAAGTCAAACTGATGCAATGCTCCATGTTGTAAAGTTTCTGATTTTACTTCGTACAAAAATACAATATAAGATTGATCAACTTGTGTAGGCAAACACTGAGGAGGAACTCCCAGAAGTTTTGTTTGGAGCTTGCATATTGAGTCACCTGGACATGTCAAAAGCAGTCCTGGTATGATCATAGTAAATAAAAATGCTTCAGGTTAACATCAAGTAGAGAATAAGTCAGGGAAAATACAATGTAGAACACCATTTTGTTGTGCTTATAAGTTTACCAAACCTTGTTGTATAGGCTCTCTTCAGTCTTCACACATTCAGAAGCTGCAAACAAATTTTACCAATGGACTAAAATAGTGATAATTCCTTTGTAAAATGCCTATTCTTTGGATTTGATTAAAAACAATTTTCGGGTTTAGTATGTCCGAAGTTACCTCACTTGCTCGTAGTAGTTTAGTCTATTACTTGCATCAATTTTTAAGTAAACATAAACAACTCTCTTAGAAACCCATTATGTTCAATCTCAAAGTACCTTACTTTCAAGATCCTATATATGAAAACGCATTATGGTATCTCTAGACATTCTCTGCCCTTTATACTTTGCTATTACCATATCATCTCTTCAGTTGTACCCACATCTCAGCGACATAATCAATACCAACTCTTAACTCCATGGCTGCTTCCATATCCATCTGTTTTGATTGTGTGACTTATACATAACTACGTTCTGAATATAAACATGACAAATGATACTTTCTGATACACTAACTACTACAACAATACCCAGTGGAAGCCCATAGATACATTGCTTCAAGCCATTGAAATGTCCCCCAAGAAGCCTTAAAAACATAAAAATTTGGTATGGGAATGGGATGCCACTCCTCCTTCCACTACTAAGCATCATAATTTTCAAATAAAACAATTAATTATATATATCACTTCACCAGATAGACAAAAGCTTCGTTTGAACGTTGAAACTCTATATAACGTTGTCCCCACGTAGTAGCATCGTCCAATCAAAGCTACAAGAGGACGTGTTTTCTAAATTTTTTTTTTAAATATTGAAGGGTTAAATATACTTATTTTAATTTTTGTATTTAGAAAATTATTATCTACTCTTTTATAATATTGACACAACCCTTTTTGTTAAAT
>JAOQMP010000003.1:36149496-36163193 GCA_027563575.1 Erythroxylum pedicellare
CGATCTAGCTTGCAGAGATCATGGAATGTCAACGTTCCCGTGGACAGATTGTTATACCTGTCTTTTACGAGGTAGATCCATCCCATTTAAGGAAACAGTCCGATGATGTTGCTGCATCTTTTGTTAAACACGAGCAAAATCCCATGAACGCACACAAGATTCCACGGTGGAAGGATGCCTTGACCAAAGCTGCCAGTCTATCTGGGTTTGATTCTAAGGATTTCAGGTATGTTTTAGGTTGTATGGTAATTCCAAGTCAAGGAATCGTTTGCTTTTCGTTTATTTAAATTGTGTTTTATAATTTACAGGAATGATGATTTGCTTATTAACAAAATCGTTGAAGACATTTTACAAAACCTGAACCAATCCATGTCATGTGATAATTTTGAGCACTTAGTTGGAATGGACTCGCGGGTTAAGGAAATAAAAGAAGTATTTACTATTAACCCATCCGAGACTCGTGTTTTAGGAATTTGGGGGATGGGCGGTATTGGTAAAACTACTATGGCTGAAGTCATATATAAAATGATTTCCCGTCAATTTCAAGGTTGTTGCTTTCTAGACAACGTGAGACAACGAGCAGAAGCAAGTGGTATCAACAAATTACGGGAAGAACTTATTTTAAAGGTATTGGGTGAGAAAGATTCAGTAAACTATAGATTCAATACAAGTTTTGATCTGTTTCTTAAAAGAAGACTTGGTCGTACGAAGGTGTTAATTGTTCTTGACGATGTGAATAATTCACAACATATAGAGCCTTTGATTGGAGATCCGTGTTGGTTCGATTCAGGAAGTATGATTCTTATTACTAGTAGAGATAAGCTAGTATTTGAAGGGAAGGCCGATTTTATATACAAAGTTAAACTATTAAATTATGATGAAGCCCTCCAACTTTTCAGTAAAAGGGCCTTTAAGCAAAATTATCCAAGAGATGATTACGCCTCTTTGTCAAAACCGATTGTGGAATCTGCACAAGGCAATCCTTTGGCTTTGAAAGTTTTAGGTTCTAACCTAAATGGGAAAAATCATGAGGAGTGGGATATTACATCGACTCAATTGTCAAAAGTTAAAGGTAAAAATATCCTAGATGTGCTACAAATCGGTTTCGATGACTTAACTAGAGAGCAAAAAGACATCTTTCTTGACATTGCATGTTTTTTCAAACATACGGGGGAAATACATGTTACGGAAGATAGTTTGAGGAAACTATACAAAAGCAGGAGGTTCGAAATAGACAGGACATTAAGTGTTCTTGCAGACAAGTGCCTTGTTAGTTTAAAATATTCGTTGGACATGCATTATTTGTTACAAGAAATGGGAAAGGAAATTGTTCGACGGGAAGATAAGCCTAGTAGACTATGGGATCATCGAGATATTTATGAAATATTTGCTGGAAATATGGTAAGATATTTTAAAAAATATTATCTACTATTAATAGTCTTTATAATTCTTGATTTATTGAGAGAAATTATTTATTGTCATAATAACTTATCTATATATATTTTGAATGTCTTTTGTTAGGAGGCTAAAGCTGTGGAAACCATCGCTTTGGATTTATCAAAGATAACAGAGATGAATTTAAATCCACAAGTGTTTATGAAGATGCCCAACCTTAGATTTCTTAATTTTTATGGAAAAAGTAATCTACATCTATCTCAAGGTCTTGATTATCTTCCTAATACTTTATTGTACCTTAGGTGGGATAATTATCCATTAGAATCTTTGCCACCCAATTCTCTTGTGGTACTTCAATTACCAAACAGCAACATCAAACAATTACGGATAAGAGCCAAGGTATGAAAATTTTATACTACTAAATAACTTATAAATTTACTATATTAAAAATTGTAATTAATACTAGATTGGATTAATTAATCCTTTTATTATTTTTGTTAATTGCAGGAAAATTCTTTTTTATCTCAAGTTAAATATGAGATAGTTGATTGGTTTTGGAGATTAACTTCCCTAAGTTTATCACAGAACAAAAGCATAACTCATCTTCCCAATAGTAGAAATGGATTTCTAGAAACTCTTGAAATTCTTGATCTCTTTGGTTGTTCAAATTTGAATACATTTCCAGAAATTTCAAGCAACATAAAGGAGTTATATTTAAGGGAGATTGCTATAAAACAGGTACCTTCATCATCAGTTGAACTCCTAAGCAAATTAGAGAAGTTAGAGATGGAAAGTTGTACAGAGCTTGAAAGCCTTCCAAGCAACTTTTTTAGCAAGTTAACATCTCTCTTTAGACTTGATCTGAGTGGATGCTCACGCCTTAAGATACTTCCTGAAATCGTTGAGCCTGCGAGTGAGATGAATTATCTTGGACTATGGGGGATAGGTATAGAGAAGCTGCCATTATTTATTGGCAATTTCAACGGGGTGTGGAATATAGATATGGGTAATTGCTCGAAGCTTGCTTCCTTCTCAACAAGTCCTAAAAGTTTTCTTTCAGAAGACAGTGACTTGATAGGACGATTAGACCTTTCTAATTGTAATTTGAGGGAATTGCCTGAGGACTTGAGCTTTCCATCTTTTATAAGAGATCTAGATTTGAGTGAAAATGATTTTGAGAGAATCCCTGCTACTTTTAAACAACTTTCACGACTAAAAGTTCTTTATATACGCAACTGCAGCAGGCTTCTATCCTTACCGGAACTCCCATCAAATGTCTCCAAAATTATTGCCAAGAATTGTTGGTCTCTAAAAGAAATATGGACCCTTAAACAGCTACCTCTTGACTCATCAATGCCTGAGTACTACTTTGATTTATCGAATTGCTTGAAGTTGGATGAAGATGAATGCCAAGAAGTAGTAAATGCACTCTTGAGGAATCATACAAGAAGTCAAACGCAGGAATCATGGGTAAGTAATTCTTTGTATTTCTCTCTTTCTTTATCTGGGTCTGTATAATCGCTAATTTGAATAAAAATTTCTGCTGTTCAGGCATATTTTGAAATGTTCTATCAAGGAAGTAGAATACCAGAGTGGGTGAAGTATCAAAACATGGGAGATTCCATTCAAATCCACCTTCCTTCTGATTGGTTTAATGATCTTTTTCTGGGATTTGCTTTCTATCTGTGCCTTGATAAGCAGCACCATGTTGATAAACTTAGATATGATTGCTATTTTGGAGACAATTACGATTTTTCCTTTGCTATTTGCGGTTTATATTTGACGAGTACAGTAGATAAAGGGGTCTTAGTTAGTGCTCCAATATTTCGTGAACGGTTATGTAGACACAGTAACTTTGAAGAGGATGTAGCCTTTTTTAAGTTCACCATAGATGAGGGAATAATTGAGAAGTGTGGGGTTATTCCACTATATGCCCAAAAAGATGAGGATGAATTATGTGGAATATTTGACTTTCCAAATTTAGGAGTGTCCAAGTTGAAAAGATCAGCCACAGGTGCGGGGTCATTCCACTGTATGCCCGAAAAGAGGTTGAAGATAGACGAAATTGAATGAAATCAATTCAAGTTCAATGCTTCAATTAGGTGAGCTATACATGTTTCTCTGTTCTGAGTACCAACAAAAGCTATGGATAAGAGAAGCTATTAAATCTGATTTAGTTAAAAGTAGGAGTTTTATTTTCCTATGTACTGTTACATTCTTGTGATGGAGTTTAGTAAAAACTACTTCGTGTTGCAGACGAAGGGATGTAAGATCTTCAAAGATGGATGGTACATATGAAGACAAAGTTAAAAGAGATTGCTTTAAAGGTATGAATTTCATTGCAGCTCAATTTGACCCAGGACACAATAGTGCTAAAAATGAATATAAAAACAAATAATAATGACTCACATATATCAACTATAAATTTATTACTCAAATTAATAAAATATACAATTTTAAAATATGTTGTTCATATATAATTATTTCTTTGAATTTAATATTACATTATTTATAATTAATGTTATTATTCATAAGGTTTAACTATAAAATTTTTTCTTTGAATTTAATATATAAAAACAATGCGGCCCGACCTAATTTTAACCCTTGACTGGACATCCTAGCTCATTCTGTGATCCTACAGAAAAGCACAAAACAACGTTATTTTTTATTTTTAAAAAAATAACAAAATCAGGCTAACGCATATGTGACCTGAGCCGATCCGACTCATTTTCATCCTTATTAGCTTCTTATTGCATATCAACATCCTCTGTAAGGTCATCCGATTCAGATAACAAGAAACATTCGGCGAAACTAGTTCTTGCATATATGGCATTTACAAGTGATTAGGGATTAAAAAACTATGAACACGCATCGCACAATATCATCTCCATTTGGTGCTCAGGAGACGTTTTTGATATAGGAAGCATCAACATTTTCAATATATCCAAGAACCAACCTATGCTTACCCAGTCATTGATTTGATAGTGGGCTATCAAATTTGAGCTTGATTATGGGCTACTTCTGTTTCTCTGGGTTGATTTGATAGTTTGTATGGTTTCTCAGATCATAAGAGTGGTTAGAAAGTCTTGGATGACGATGGCTGTTTCAAAAGAGTATTTGCCTTTTTCAAATCGGGGCCAAAGTTGAAAACTTTGTTTGAATCAAAGCGAAGGGAGTTAATGGATGTATCTGTTAAAGGAACTGAGAGTGGGGAAGATGGGCATGACAAAGAAACGAAAAAGGTGCCACTTAGTACCTTTTAGGTTCTGCGTTTGACCAATTGGTTCACATTCTATCAAACGGTAATCCGAATTTCCAAGAATTGATGACAGTTCTAACACTGATTATTCGAGGCCACGGCTTCTTTCATCCCACTTTAATCATCTAAAGACAGTCATGAGTATTTGGGAAAATAGAAAGGTGGATGTGATTTGAGTTTTTTGGGAATTTGATGTTTGCTAGAGTAGGAGGTGTACGCTCAAGTTTAGCCGGAGTATCTCCTTCTTCAGCTGATGAAGAGGGTGATAATGGTGCAAATACTGACAGCAGTGAGGAAACAGGGGGTAGTTTACCTCAAAGGGTGGCAAGTGGTATTCTTATCATTCCACTGCCTAATGTTGAGCAATTGAAATCCACTTTATCTACTGTTTCATTAACAGGGTTCACTGAGCTCGTGCCACAGCTTGCGCCATCTTCAAAAGACCATCTGGACAAGAAAAAGGTGTTCTCCGTCCAGGATTTCTTTAGACACACAGAGGCAGAAGGTAATATTGCAGCTTCGTAATCATATCATTTGTTGTTGCTTTTATAGTCTGTTCATGCTCATTTTCTGCTGATATATGTATATTAGGACATTAATCTTATATGTGGTCGAAAAGTGATAACGTCAGCTCAGTGAATTGTGTCACATTTGAAGTTTTCTTTTATATCGTATAACAATACAAGACAATAAATGCCCTCCCAAAACTGTTGAAGAAGTAACACTTATTAATGGAAATTGAATTCTTCGCCTTAGTAGTTAACATACCAACATTATCTGGTTTGGAAAAATATGGTACTAGTATCCAAGAAAGGAAAGGAAAGGAAAGAAGAAATGGAGTTCGTTTAGAAGGAGGGCTGTCTATATTCCATAAAAACCTGAAAGAGAAGTCTTTAGAGCTTTGATACTGAGCATTAATGTCGCGGGATAGTGCCTGTTTATTACCATAAACTTGCATATACCATGGGAAGTCTTCGAAGAAATCTTCTACTGCTCTGGAATTTATACTTTTTACGACAAAGATATAACTATTTGATATTATCTTAAGGTGTCAGCCACCTTTGTTCTTTTGGGTCTGAAAGGGCTCACTACAAAGGCAGCTACATTTTATTAAATAGTATTGCATTTTAACCAAGCTTTTAAATGTTTCTGCTCGTCTTTTCATAGTTGTATTGCGTCTTGAAATTAGTATTATTTAATTCTAATATGAGATTCATTCCTGTATTTGGTAGTTTTTGTGGCTTCTTTTGATGAATAGTCATCAGATTTCAAGTACTAAATGTTTACTCAAGAACAGAAAAGGAAAAAGCAACAAAAAGCAAGCAGTGTATCGGTTGCTTGCCCTTCAATGGATCTCTAACCATAGCATATCCCTTCCTCTGTACTCTCATCTGAAGGCTTTGTTCATTCTTTCAGGAAGAAAATTTTTTGAGGAACTGGATAGGGATGGTGATGGTCAAGTGACTTTGGAAGATCTTGAAATTGCAGTGAAAAAAAGAAAACTGCCCCATAAATATGCTCGTGATTTCATGCGATGTGCTAAAAGTCACTTGTTTTCAAAATCATTTGAGTGGAAACAATTTTTGTCCTTGACAGAGCGGAGGGAACCATCAATTCTTCGTGCTTAATGCTTATACTTCACTTTGTTTAACCAAATCCGGAACTCTACAAAAGAGTGAAGTATTGGCATCACTTAAAAATGCTGGACTTCCAGCCAATGAAGATAATGCCGTTGCAATGAAGCGCTTCCTAAAGGCAGACACAGAAGAATCAATATCTTATGGGCATTTTAGAAATTTTATGCTTTTGTTGCCCACTGATTGGCTTGAAGATGACCCTAGGTAAAATCTTGTTATCAATCTCTTTTATGTAATAAAGTTCCACACATTTTTTAGTCATTAATATCAACAGTGTCAGTTGGGTGGAAATGTGTATGTTCAGACATTATTCAACTTATACAGTCAAGTTCTGGTTTAGTGGCTATAGTTTGTATAAGGCACGTTCTATGGTATTGCTTTGGATGGCAATTTCCGCATTATACTTAGGTCATTAAAGCATGGTTTCTGAAACAATTTGATTAGATGGATTGCTACAAAAGAAAAAAAAACTTTTTTGATGAGATTGATATCAACTTCTGCGTTATAGCTGGGTCATCGGAGTGTGGTTTCTGAGTTATGCAAAATGTGATAGGATTGGATTGCTAGTTGAAAAACATATGAAGCTGCTCTAGTCCTTCCCCAATCTCCTTCTTGTACCAGTTTGAGACTTTGTGGATCACATACAGCCATCCTTGCTTCTTTTTATATATGCAGAAGCATATGGTTTGAAGCTGCTACTGTTGTTGCTGTTCCACCACCTGTGGAAATTCCAGCTGGAAGTGTTCTTAGATCTGCTTTGGCTGGGGGTCTTTCGTGTGCACTCTCTTGTGCCCTAATGCACCCAGTTGATACAATAAAGGTATAATGTTTGATTGCAGAGCACCAACTGCTCATTTTCACTTGTTGAGATTTGATTGTGGCCACTGCTTGAAAGTTTATACCTCCTAAAGCTTGGTTTCATCACTACTGCTATGGCTAGTGTACCTTATGTGAAATAATAGGATGCAAATCAAGATGGTGGTATCTTGAATTGTGTCTATCTTCTATGGTTGTACTAGTTTGCTGTTGATAATTGCATGATTTGGATGAAAATGTTTCTTTCGGGGACCAAATTATGGCCGTAAAAATGCTCCTTTTTCTGTTTGTCTTGTCGTAAGGCCTTTGATGGATTTTATAATTACTGTCAAAGTAATTATCAGAATCTTCTCTGTAATGGAGATGGCCGGGATGATGTATGAATGGCTCCAAATGTTTATTCCATTTCTGTTCACTGAAGCTTTTCTACAAGATTATCTTGACATGTAGGCCATAATTATTCGTGATGACGTACCCAACCACATCATCCCCATGGTTAGGATTGCACTTGCTGCTGATCTGCTGTTTTCCCTTGACTCCTATATTGTATGACTGAATTTGAAGTGCTTTTATTCTGAAAGGGTGATTGTGGCATGTGAAGATTGGAGTACTTAGGAGCATTGATAGTACCAGCTTGTTTGCTACACTTTCAAGTACTATTACAGAAATGTATGGACGAACTTTTCCATTGCTTTCTCATGGTTGTTTAAAGGATCTTTTTTTTCCCTTTTAGACCCAGGTGCAAGCATCAACCTTAACATTCCCAGAAATCATTTCTCGTCTTCCTCAAATTGGAGTACGGGCATTATACCGGGGTTCAATTCCTGCAATCTGGGGGCAATTTACAAGGTTCTACTCTAGAATATTTCGTCCTTTTGAGCTTAATGGCAACACATCTATTTAGATCATTTTTTATTTGTTCCTATTACAGTCATGGACTTCGAACTGGGATATTTGAAGCTAGCAAACTTTTGCTGATCAATGTTGCCCCCACCCTCCCAGAAATTCAGGTAATTTTAGCCAATTTCTTTGCTTTTGGCCAATAATAGTGTGACTTTCTGATTGAGCGTGATATGCTAGTAGTGTTTGTATTGTTTCACTTTTGGGAGTGTTACCCAGTTCATCTTTCTACCTTCTTTTCTTCCCTACTTGTGTGATGATCTTCTTTACTTCCCATGTCTACAGGCCCAGATTGTATGTCCATTATAGTTTTAATGTGGGAATTATACTGATGTACCACATAGAGCTTCCTGTATGTTCATATGAGTTTAAAAACATGTCCCTGGCTGCAGGTTCAATCTGTGGCATCATTCTGTAGCACATTCCTTGGAACTGCAATACGCATCCCATGTGAGGTATTAAAGCAACGTTTGCAGGCTGGCATGTTCAGTAATGTAGGGGTGGCAATTCTTGGTACTTGGAATGAAGATGGTATAAAGGGGTTTTTCCGCGGGACTGGTGCAACACTTTTCCGCGAGGTTCCATTTTATGTTGCTGGTATGGGTCTATATGCTGAATCAAAAAAGGTGAGAATGCAGGTTTATTTTTACATGCATTAATTTTCTTTTGTTTCCCTTGAACCTAAAGACAAGGATGTTTTCTTTTCATTAATTGTCTTATCCTAATATTGACATGAAGAAATATATAACTAGTAATGGACCCAGTTCAATGAAGCTCTGCTAACTGGAACACATAACTATGGATGGTTTAGGTACCAAATTGTAAAATTAGATCCTATTTAATGAATCGTATTTGTGCTTCTTAAGGTTGCTCAACAGCTATTAACACGGGACTTGGAACCTTGGGAAACAATTCTGGTTGGAGCTCTATCTGGAGGGTTAGCAGCTGTCGTTACTACGCCATTTGATGTGATGAAAACTAGAATGATGACTGCCAGAGGAAGATCTATGCCAATGACAATGGTGGCCATCTCTATATTTCGTAATGAAGGACCACTTGGACTATTCAAGGGAGCAGTGCCGAGGTTTTTTTGGATCGCACCCTTGGGTGCGATGAACTTTGCTGGCTATGAACTGGCAAAGAAGGCCTTGAACAAAACTGAGGAACAAACAAATGATCAGATGTCTCAGAGAAAGATGTAGTTCCCGGTAAAGGGAGTTCTATTATAATCAAGAACTTAAATTCTCTTGAGCCCCAGAATTTTGATTTTATGAAAGCTACTGCACATTTTGCATGTTTCAGCAAACTGGCATCAAATATCATCTGTCAACTAAGTCCCTGAAATTTTTGTGCCAGGGATAGTTTTATTCGTGGTTTCAGTGTTGGATGTGAACCTTTGCTGTCTTCAAGTGATGGTAGTTTTCGTCAAGTCTTTTGTGTTGTTTACAACTTTCAAAAGGATACTGATTTACATGTCCAGTTTTCCCTTGATCTAAATCTTCTGCATTTAGCTTGTACATAGCTTTCTGTAGAGTTAAATGTTTGTTGAAACAGAAACATATGCCCTGTACAAGAAAGTATACATTATAAGAAGATATTATAGTATGGTACAATTAGCAATGCATTCGGCACATTCTGCTCAAGTTGGTTCGAGCTTGTTCAAGTTTTGTTAACAAAATAATGTTTTAACGACTTAATTCAGATCTTTCCAAGTATAATTAGGTTCATTCTCGGCTCGAGTTCGGCTGAAAGACCGATCAACTTAAGCCTTCAATCTTGTTCAAGCTTTGTTATGAAAATAACATTGTTTTAATAGCTTGATTCAAGTCTTATAGCGCATAATTCGGTTCGTTTTCAAGTTCAGATTAAGCAGCAGATTAATATAAGGAAAAATAGAAACTAATGATCTGAGTTGACCAAAGAGAACACATGAACATGATTTTCATCACTCTTCACTGCAACAAAGAGAATTGTGGGTCGATAGCACATGACATGATCCACCCGTCAAGTGGGGTGTAGAATCGATTCCAAAGTAGGACCCTTGACACTGACGTCTCCTTGCGGACGTCTCTTTCCACATGATCGATTCCTTCAAACGATGACTCCTCTTCTTCTTTTTCTAACCTACAAGGTGTCTTTGAAGTTTCCCAATTATGAGAAGGCATCTTTAAGTTATTCACTCTTAGATTAATCCCTACTTGTACTGGGTCAGTCCGTAAGTGATAAAGTGCTTCCTCTTCTTTTTTTTTTAGCCTACAAGGTGTCTTAGAAGTTTCCCAATTATGAAAAGGCATTTTTAAGTTATTCACGCTTAGATTAATCCCTACTTGTACCGGGTCAGTCCGTAAGTGATAAAGTACTGGCCAAATAGATTTTTCCATTCTCAGGACTCGAACTCGAGACCTCTCCTTGCAGAATTCTCGTTCCACATGATCGATTCCTTCAGATGATGTTTCCTCTTTTTTTTTTAGCCCACAAGGTGTTTTAAGAATTTTCCAATTATAAGAAGGCACCTTTAAGTTATCCAATCTCAAAATAATCTCCACTTATACGGGGTCAGCCTGTAAGTAATAATGTGCTGACCAAATAGATTTTTCCATTCTCAGAACTTGAACTCAAGACCTCGTGTTAAGGGATGAGAATGTTGAACTACTCAACCTATTGTTGATGTTTCCTCTAACTACTCGATGATTAACTTCGATGCTTCGAACATCATATGAAAATGCCTTTTCTTCCAATGGTCAACTACGTAGACCAGTGAACGTGTACGGATTCATACTTCAAATCTATTAGCATTATAAAAAAAATCTATTATGCGTAAAACAGAATTAATACGACTTGAATTTAATGACATTCTTTATCAAAATATAATCTTATTTTAAGGTTCTTTTTTTTAGTATTCTTAACATTAAAAAACGATTTAACAAATAAAAAATGAACCGTTTAATTTTTTTTGTTTCGTTTTCAACTTTTCGGATCGATTTATTTTAATAACTCTTGTTATTAAAAACTATTAATTAATTAGTTAAATTTTACTAATTAATAAGTTTTTATAAACAAAATTTAATTAATTAATTTTATTTAACAACATTTTTAATTAAATTTTAAATTTTTTATAAGAAAGAATAATCTTTTTCAATCATATTTTAAATTTTACTCAACTCTTAGCTAATTTTATGACGGTCTAATACCGATTAATCTTTTAAATCTTAAATTTTTTATCTTACTGTTTTAACTTTCAGTCCAATTTTTAAAACTGCGGTAAAACCACAACATATATACCACAAGGTACAAGCATATAAGCAATTATCATGTGAAAGCTCGATGCCAAATTCGATCATACATGACATCATCATTTTTGTTTTTTACCCACGAGATGTCCCAGGAGAGTTCTAATTATGGAAAAACACCTTTAAGCCATTCACACATAAACTAATCCCCGCTTGAATTGGGTAGGACTCTTATGGGAGGCAAAGCTCTGGCTCCAAATTTTGAACAGCCGTATACATGAAGAGAATTCAAACCCACAACTTCACTTAAATCAGAAAAGCTATTTACCAACTCACCTGTGCCTTAAGTTTCATCATTAGTTAAATGCGAAGAGCTACCGTGAATGGTTGCTTTCGCATTTGAAACCATAGACAAACAAAGCAAGCACTGACGAGGAAAGAAGGAGACAGGGCACACTCAACCATGAAATTATATATAATCCTTCTATTTGTCAAGGCTTACTAAATGTAGTTAGGTTAATCAGTAAAATGAAAGGTAAGCTCAACCTAATGCTGTACTAAAACTATACCTAAGAGTGCATTATCTAATAATTCCAATTTAGTTATTTAATTTTGTTATAATCAAAATATGATCGAAAAAGAATGTTCTTATCATCAAAGTTTAATTGAAAAATTATTATTAAAATGAAAATTAATCGATTTATTTTAGTTTGTGGTAACTTATCAATTTATAAAAATTGACTGATTAATTAATAAATTAATCATCTTTTTATATGAACCGAAAGAATTCAAAGGTTCAAGCTTTTTATGATTGAATCGGTTGAATTTTGTAATCATTAATTTGAAAAAAGGGAAAAATAAAATTCATTAAATGCGATCAAAGTCAAGAGACTTTATTAATAATTAGTTATATAATTAAGGAGCAATAATTAAATTCTTGTTCTAGAATTCTTAGGTTTTGTTTGTGCAATAGTCTCATATTAGTGAGAACAAAGTTTCCATAAGAAAACAATGTTTCTTGACTCAAAGAAGAAAAGACAAAAAAATAAATAAATGAAAATGCCAAAACTTCTAAATATGCAAAGAAGAATTGTCAAATTCAATCTCAATGCTACAATTGTCTTCTCTCTTTTGATTGGAGATGTATTCTTGTCTTTTCATTTTCAAGTGGAAGGATGAGATCAAGAGTCAATGTGTAAGTGTTAGTTGGGGTAAAAGAATTTGTTGTTTCCTTGTGTCTACCTAAAACCTACAATTCAACTGCTTCGTAGAATTCATAAGCTATAACCCACATCGCTTTCGTTACAGGTGGATTCGATATAGTTGGAATGAGATGTGATATGAGATTTCATGCTTAATTTTTTAAATATTTATAAATTAATTATTAACATTAATATGTGTTCACAAAATGGCCCTCATCTTATCATAACCTAATAAGGATATTATAATTAGCAACTTCTTATAAATGCTTATTTATATTGAAAACAAAACTTTATGAACATATCATTAAGTTTTTAAAAAAATTTTTAAGATTTAAAAGGTTTATTCAGTATGTACGAAATTAAATAAGAATATAAGGCAGTATAAACACAAGAACATACAAGAGTATGCACTGACTTAGACAGAAAATGTATTCCTTCATTCAATCCAATTCGAGTTATGTCAACCCTTTTACACCAAAGCTGTAAAGTTTCTTTGGAGACAAGAGGCTTTACAGCTTGATATAAATATATGGTAATTGGAAAAATATGATAATTACTCGAGAGATGATGCTATTTGGACTTCTTATACTGCCAGTTTCTGTACGATACATTTCAACGTCAAGTAATAAATATTTGTGACCACCGAAGTTTAGTATACACCAAAAATAAAGTTATGACTCACTGAGTCACTGTTCTTGCCCCTTCAGGAATGGTGTATTGGCACGTGGTAACGAAAAGAAGAGGTTGCTTCGCATTCTGGTTACTTTGACCTGGAAAATTCAATTGCTGTACTTTTTTTTGTGGATGTGAAGGGATCAGAGCTTCTGATACGGTTACAGTATTTTTATCATCTTCTATTAAATCTTATTCGAGTTAATTTTAAATTAGTTTTATTTAGAATTAGTTAGTTTAGGACCGTTTAATTTTACTTCTGTTTTTTATTTTTATTTTTGTTATATTAAATAAAAATGAATACTTTTTTAGTTATTAATATTAATATAATTGTATTTTTATGATTGATAATAATTAAATGTTATCAAACTTAAAGATAAATTATTTTATTTTAATCTCTTATATATTTTAATTTCTTAAGACAAAGAATTTTAAATAACTTTTTATTTATAAATTAATATATAATTTAATTATTATATCAATTTTATTTGAAATTTATATATTTTGAAGATATTTTAAATTTAATTATATTTATTGAATGAAATTTATTTAATTTAATTAAAAAAGTAAATAAAATCAAATTCTT
>JAOQMP010000003.1:36209913-36224391 GCA_027563575.1 Erythroxylum pedicellare
GTACTGATAAATTACGTTTTTCTTGTGTTTGCAAAATCTGGCAATCTATGACTGAGATACCTAATCAGAATGGCATTATACCATGGTTGGTGGTACCAAATTATAGATCCAATACCGTCTCACCATCCTATGGATTGCATAACTTACTAAACAATAAAGTTTACAGTATAGATATGGAAGAAGCGAAGGGGAAACTATTTAAAGGTTCATCACAGGTTGGCTCGTTATGGTTGATCGTATATCTACTACGATTAATCTTATAAATCCCATCACAAAAGCTCAAGTGCAGCTTCCACCAAGACACAAGTTCCCTGATGTTATAAGATATCAGCCGGGAGAAGATGAAGACCTCACATATTGGGATTTTCGTGCACACGAAATTTTAACAGGAACTTCTTCTGATGCTAATTGTTATCGATTGCACAGGGTTATTTTATCTTCTAATCCGAGTTGAAAAAACTACATAGCTGCTTCAATATACGATCAGTACTCTAAACTGGCATTTTGCAGGAGGGAGATACAGAATGGATTAATATAGATGATGAAACAGGCTACGACGATATTATTTTTCATAAGGATAAATTATATGGTTTTAGCAGCAGGACGAGTCTTTCAATTTTTGATATTAGTTGTTGGATACCAAAACTCACAGAGGTCATACCAGTCCCAAAAGGTAGATATGGGTATTTTTGGTCATATTTGGTAGAGCATTCAGGTCAAGTTTTCTATAATGAATTGTGTTAAATTTTTTACCAGTTTGAACAACCCAAATGCTGATACTTATTTCAAAGGTAGCAATTTTAATGCATTTGAAGAGAACCTTGCTGCCTAAAGGAAGATATCTGATGATTTTATACGTGGTGGGACAATGGCTGCTGCACTGGTTATAAAGGTTTCAGATAGAAATGACCAGTTTGAGGACACTCTTACTATCTACGCTGAAGCATCTAACACCCAGATGCCAAACCTTGTCAACATTGTAAGCTATTTAGCTGTCCATAGGCAAGGCTTGCGTGTAAAGTTGAAAAGTTTTGATCCTTACTAGAGTTTAAATGGCTGGAGAAGTTGGGAAGCATATTTGAGGTTGTTGGGAATGTGGCAAGAAGTTTAAATCCTGAATGGAAGTTTGGTATTCAATGTTGAGGGCACAACAACACTTGCTAGCTCCTTATGTTACCAGGTTTTAGCTCTATCTTTCCTCCACACAGCCCCCTTCCCCCATCCCCATCTCTCTCTCTTAATGAGTTTGTTTGCCTCATTTTTTATAACCTCATGGTATTTCACTTTGATCAGCATGTGAATTATTGGACGTTATCTTTGTTAAGTCAATGAGTATATAAACTGATCTTTTTTGCGTCTTTTTTCTCTTTATGATATCAGGGAGGCATTCCCACGGGTCCCCATGGTGCTTACTGTGACTTCTAAGTGGATGCTATTAAGTTAGAGGTTTCCCTAAATTTTCCCACAACAAAGCGAGAAAAACTGAGTTTCTTCAGCTTCTGCGAAGTGACCGGTCAGTGCATAGTTCTTATTTGTTTTGCTTTCCTTCATAGCTTGTCTTTTCTTTAATAAATAACATGTAACTGTAATGATGTAGTTATGAAGGAACTGCCATTAGTTTTTCCATATTAAAGATGAGCTAAACATTTATTACGAGTGCTATCCTATCAAAATAATGTTTTCTTAATGACTTTAACTTCATTTTATATGAATGTCTTTAATTCAGTGCCATAAATTTGCCAAACCCCAATGGGAATATGCGCATTGAACTTAAAAAGTTTGGCTTTGCTTAGCTCTTGTTGCATTGAGAGTGGAAATGGCTCTGTTTGTTAGCTCATAGCGTGAAAAATGGTTGTCTAGGGAAAGTTAGTTATCCTTCGTTTGTTTCCTTTTGTTTGTGAATCAAGAAATGGGTGGACATGTTTTATCTAACTAAGATTACATGAAGGCTTGAATGCTCAAATTTTATTAAAACTGCGGAAACCAAGCACTTGCATTTTTTAGTAGCTTTTAGGTTCAACAATTTCCGGTTGCTGGTTTGACTTTCTTCCTGTATTTCACCTCCCCGCATCGACATGGTTGCTTCTTCCAAGTCTCTGCACAGAAGTGTGGAGTCCACGACCTGTTCTGTTCTTTCTGGCACAAGTATGTTCTGTTCTTTCTGGCACAAGTATAGTAGAGTAAGAAGCTTGCTTCATGTAATCCTTCTCTATGTCTGGACTAGGTAAAGCATCTGTATCAAGTTTAAAATATAATGCTAAAGAAGTGCAAACTGGCTTTCATTGACCCATTTGAAAAGACTATAGCACCTTTTCAATATAGATTCATCCCACATTGGACAAAGATAACAGGATAGTTGTAGGCAATATGATGATCCAACAAAAGATTAGAGGCAAAAGAAAAAGAAACAGTGGTTATTGTGTAAAATGTAAAAGAGCATCTCTTCCTTCTCTGGATAATGTTGTAGTCATGTATCTCCAATTCATGGCCTATTCTACTAGAAAAAAGAAGCTGTTGGTTTGATATGCACCTACTCCCGCACTTTGTCACTATATGCTCTATCACTTCTTAATCCAATAACATATCCAACTTCAATTTGTTAACTTAAAATAATTGAATAAACCAGAAGCTTGCGTGACATTGAAAAGGCCACAAATCAGAGCAATATATGGGTTTGCCTAATCACAGACAACTCCAATGCAGAAAATGACCATATTCCTACAAAGTTTGCTCTTAAGAACTGTTTCAATGGCCACAAGGAATTCTGAGGTTGCTAATAGAAAACCTGGTTTCTCACGCTATATTTTATAATGAAATGTACTATTAATAAATTAAATTAAAACATAGTTTTGTTCTTTAGTCTTTGACATTTTCTCATTTGTTTTATGCCTTTGTCCATAAAAAAAATAGAATAATGTTTAAATTTTGAATATTGATGAAGAAAACAATTAATTAAATACATTACCTTCCGAGTTCTTAAATTTTAAACAACGTTAATTTATTAACAAAAATAATGTTAATAAATTTGTTATAAACTTGAGATTCTGCAATTCTCTACCATATTCCTTCTGCTCTGTTATTGGTTGAGTTCGTTAAACACTTCTTAGTGATATCTCAAGAGTTCTTTTTTTTCTTTTTTGGCATTTCCAGAGGCTACGTCCATTAAACTTTCGCCATGGCTGATACCAATAAAGCTCGTTCCTTGGAGGCGACACCAACATGGGTTGTTGCAAGTGTCTGCTTTGTGTTGCTTGCCATCTCCATTGTCATTGAACATCTTATTCACATCATTGGAAAGGTAACCGACACATTTCGTTAGAGTTTAGGATGATTAGAGACTAACCTGACAAGAATGTTTAAAGCTGATCAAACTCCTGCAGCCATGAACGACTCCTTCGAGGACTAATTCTGGTTTTCTGTGATTCCTTTATAGTGGCTTCAAAGAACAGGCGAGCTCTAATGGAAGCTCTTGAAAAGGTCAAAGCAGGTACAGATAGCTCATATTTTGCTCAAAGTCATTCCTTGACAATTTCAGAGAAAACTTGGGATTCATTCAGAAACTAACCCTTTTCTGGTTTATTGTTCTTAATGCTGAACTCATGTTTATGGGATTCATATCCTTGCTCCTGACTGTATCCCGAGGATTTATTTCTGATATTTGCATATCCAAGAGTGTGGCATCAATGTGGCATCCTTGCAGTAAAAAACAGGAGAGTGAAGAATATGATTCAGACAACAATCCTCGGAGACTTCTACAGTTCATTGATAAGGATCCAATTCCTAGGCACAGTTTAGCAACATCAAAGTATGACAAGTGTGAGTGAAAAGGTAATAACAAATACCTGAATGTGCTCAAAGTGAAGTCAAAAGAACATGTCTGATATGAAATTTGTCAAAAGCTATTGTATCCTTCCAAGTTTTCTGCAGCAACCCAGAACTTAACGTCAGGTTTTGCCCATTTTTTTTAAAGGGAAAAGTTGCATTTGTATCAGCATACGGTATCCACCAGATTCATCCTTGTATTAGCAATTACACATGTCCTCTACTGCATAATCACCTATGTCTTGGGAAGTTCCAAGGTAATGATCAGTTTCTACTCTTTTCAGTGACCTCCCTTTTGTCTATCCCTCTCATACACTTCTTGGGCCATATGCGAAATTATTTCAGATGAGAAAGTGGAAGCTTTGGGAGGATGGGACAAAGACAATCGAGTATCAGTACCATAATGGTAAGTGGCTATTAATCTAAATGCTTTTAGAGTAGTTTCACAGTTAATCAGTGAATAACCCACCACTCCACTTCCCTGCAGATCCTGAGAGGTTTAGGTTTACAAGGGACACATCATTTGGCAGGAGGCATTTGAAATTATGGAGTCGATCACCCATTTTGCTTTGGATTGTGAGTACCACATACAAGCACTGTGTATAACTAATCTTGTGTTTATATAATCACAGTACGATTTTTGTTCGCTTGAAACTTATTGTTCATGAGTGTGATTTGGCCTTCGATTCTCAGGTGTGTTTCTTCAGACAATTCTTTGGATCAGTTAACAAGGTTGATTATCTGACACTAAGACATGGATTTATCACAGTAAGTAAAGGCATATAGTTTCATCACCAGGCAAAATCTGCGATCTTGATAAAGGAAATCTAACTTGGAGTTGCAATATCTTATTTCCAGGCACATCTAGCTCCTGGAAGTGAGAGAACATTTGACTTTCAGAAGTATATCAAAAGATCGCTTGAACAGGATTTCAAAGTAGTTGTCGGGATCAGGTTTGTGTTACTTATATCTAAAACCGTATACATTAAAGATCGTTATTCGATTCCAAGTTCTAACCTTACCTTGCATATAATGCAGTCCGATTATATGGTTCATTGCAGTATTGTTCCTGATGTCAAACACATATGGTAAGGCCTTGTTTTCCGAGAAAATTATGAGATTTATACATTACAATGTACAGATCAAGAACTAATTTGTGTAATCTCTTGTTCCGACAGGATGGTACGCTTATCTATGGTTGCCATTTGTCCCCTTAATTGTAAGGACCAATTCTTCAAACCTTTAAAAATGGCAGATCAACTACATAATGGGATTCCAAGAGCTCATATCTGTAAATTGATAATCTGCAGGTAATCTTGGTGGTGGGGGCCAAGCTCCAAGTGATCATAACCCAACTCGGTCTAAGGATTCAAGATAGAGGAGATGTGGTTAAGGGTGCTCCTGTGGTCCAACCAGGTGATGATCTCTTCTGGTTTGGACGCCCTCGTCTAATTCTCTTCCTGATCCATCTGGTTCTCTTTCAGGTACTCATAAAACTCCTGTTCTTTAATCCTATGAACATTCTAATAATTTCCCTCTTTTTGACCTGATAGTTCTCATGTTTTCTTTCTTTTCTGCTGCAGAATGCATTTCAGATAGCTTTCTTCATATGGAGTGTGGTAAGGCTTTTCTGTTGCAGAATGCACCTGAAAACTTTCACTAACTTCTATGTCTTGATTATGGTTTTTTTTCCCTCCTCCTGCAGTACGAATTCACCATAAATTCTTGCTTCCATAGACGCACTGAAGATATCGTCATCAGAATTACAATGGGGTGACTTTCATATTTGATCATATTAAAAATTTGTTTTCCTGCTTTCAGATTCAAGCGTCCCTGACAAATGTAACTTTTCAGGGTGATCATACAGTTCTTATGCAGTTACGTAACAATGCCTCTCTATGCTTTAGTGACCCAGGTGAGGAACTGAATCAGATTGAACACTTAAGGGAAAAGATCCCTACTTGCTTCCTTGTTCATATGACATTATTGTTCTAATGATCTGATCTTACAGATGGGTTCGAGAATGAGACCAACAGTGTTCAACGACCGAGTGGCTACAGCACTTAGAAACTGGCACAAAACAGCAAAAAAACATGCTAAACATGGCGGCAGAAACTCAGAATCTCACACGCCTTTGTCAAGCAGACCAACAACTCCATCACATGGCATGTCCCCAGTTCATCTCTTGCAAAACTTCCGTAGCAGTACAGCTCCCGACAGCTTACAAGCTTCTCCCAGGAACTACAGCTATAATAAACCTGATCATTGGGACCCTGAAGCTGTGAATCCCGTAAACGAACACGAAACCTATGAACCTCAACCACCTGAAAGTCCTGATTACAGGGACAGAGACATGCCAATTGAAGATCCAGACTCTATGAATCCGCCTCCAGTCCCTCCTGTCATCCGTACTCAACATCAAGTAAACATCAATTTGGCTGAGTTCACATTTAGAAGATGACAATATGATTGAGAGTATAATTTACAGGTTACAAGATGTAAATTTTCATGTGTACATTTTCTTGTACGTGAGAAATTAGAATCCCTCTGTAGACAATAAAGAACCTTATATTTTGGAAACATTGTAACATCTCAAGCACAAGTCCAGCTCACTTCAGGATTGTTCCAAGTTCTTGCTCCAAAAGGCCATAGAGCATCAGTCCAAGTAATAGACTCCTATATTTTTATTGTTACATTTAATTTTCAATTTATGTAGTTACTATTTCATATATTTATCATTTATAAACAAGCATGTATTATTATTATTATTATTATTATTATTTATTTAATACATGTATATTTGACTCTTGCGAATTATAAAAATTGTTTTAAAAATTGTTAAATATATTTCACGACGATGACGATAACGATAATAATATATGATATTTGTGATTAGGCTCAGCCTAATCCTACTTTGATTTTTTTAAAATTTTAAGCTAAATTTATGACATTATTTTTTAAGTTAAATTTATGACATTATTTTTAAAATAATATTAAATTAAAATTTAAAAATATAAAATTTAATTCAAAATCGACCGAATTTCAATTTTGAACCACAAAAATTAATCAAACTATACAATCTAATTGAGTTTGGGTTTGAGTCATCGAACTTTAAGCCCGAGCCTAAACGCCGTCGTACTAGTAAGGAAACAGCTTCACTTTCACCCGCTACATTTTCTCACTTGAAACCCTAATTTTTCCTTTGCTTTCTCTAAACCATACCAGTTCAGATTGCGCCAACGCGCATAGTGATTGTAGTTAGGCTTGACACGAAGATTGGAGATGGTTGTTTCATCAAATTTATGACTGACGGAATCTTACTCCGTGAAGTTAAGGTATTCACCGAAGATCGCTTATTTTGTATTTTTGTCGCGATTCCAAGTTGTCAAGTTTTGCTTCTTTTTGGACTGTTTATGAAGTGTTATACTGAACTTCGACCTTTTTACCAAATTTACCTTGTTTTTTCTTTGCCTTTATGTTGAAATTTGGACGTTAACCATGCTAATATATCATTTACTCATCTACAGTATTCAAGTGATGGAACTTTTTTCCGTAGATTGTGTCCTGATTAACTGAACACTTTGATTTTATTTCCATTCTTGGAGATTTATGATTTCTACACTTGGTTTCTGGAAAGTATAGTAAACAAAATGTTTTCGACATGTACTGCCTTGAATAAAACAAACATAGGAAATAACATAGTATTGTAGGATCCAGCATTAAGTTCCGTTGCAGTTTCCAACAAACTGGAATTTCTCTTGCCTTTTACTGTGTATTGTTGGTATTCCCTGCTGTTTCTTCATCTAGTTTTGAACTATTCCTAGTTGGGTGAATATACTCTTTATTTTATGCAGGATGACATTCTTTTGAGGCAGTATTCAGTCATAGTCTCGGATGAGGCACATGAAAGAAGCTTGAACACTGGCATACTTATCTGAGTTCTTCCCCCTGTAATTAAAGTTCCTACCAGAAAATTTCCTGTAATTTTACATTTCTCACAAAGGACAGAAATTGTGGATTAGCAAGGCATCTGCTGCTTAACGTGCAGGAAGAGCTGGAAGAACAGGGCTCGGTAATTGTTATTGTCTGTATTCGTCTGCAGTCTTTAATAACATTTCCTGAATTCTCTTGTGCTGAAATTTGTAAAGTTCCTGTTGAGAGCGTTGTTCTTATCCTGAAATCCATGAGGATTGATAAGGTACTTTTTCTTGTTTCATACTACTGTTAAATCCGACTTTTAGTTGTTGATCTTGTTGGTTATAGGCTAATTTGCCATGGGTGTCAATTTGAACTTTTGAACTTGAGAAACTAGAAGACCATGTGCTAACCTTGTAGAATAAGTCCTCGATTTTCAGTGATGGAACTAAATGTGGGCATGTAAACTTGACTAACAATAATGCCCTGTGCTAACCTGTACGTTCCTGATGTCCAACACATATGGTCAAGAACTAATTTGTATAATCTCTTGGATGATATGCTTATCTATGGTTGCCATTTATCTCCTTAATTGTAAAGACCAGTTCATCAAGCCTTTAAAAATAGCAGATCAACTGCATAATGGGATTCAGGAGCTCATATGTGTAAATTGACAATCTGCAGGTAATCTTGGTTCCAAGTGATCATAACCCAACTCGGTCTATGGATTCACGATAGAGGAGATGTGCTTAAGGGTTCTCCTGGGTCCAACCAGTTGATGATCTCTTCTGGTTCGGATGCCCTTGTCTCATTCTCTTCCTGATCCACCTGGTTCTCTTCAGGTACTATAATGAACCTGATCATTGGGACACCGAAGCTGTGAATCCTGTAAATGACCATGAAACCTATGAACCTCAACCACCTGAAAGTCCTGATTACAGGGATAGAGACATGCCAATTGAAGATCCAGACTCTATGAGCCTGCCTCCAGTCCCTCCTGCCATCCGTACTTAACATGAAGTAAACACCAATTTAATTGACTTCACATTTAGAAGATGGCAATATGATTCAAAGTATAATTACAGGTTAGAAGGTGTAAATTTTCACGTGTACAGTTTCTTGTACATGAGAAACTAGAAGACCTCTTTAGACAATAAAGAACCTTATGTTTTGGTAAGATTGTAACATCTCAAGCTCAAGTCCAGGTAGTCACTTCAGGATTGTTTCAAGCTCTTGTTTCAGAGGATCTAGTGGTTAATTAAAATTTTTTTAAAGCCATCCTCTATAAGCAACAAAACAGTTGGACGGAATGTTCTCCATCAATTAGACTTACCTCATGACGATTATTGGTATTGGTTATTCAGAAATTGCTTATACAGTATATAGAAAGAGGAAAAGCTAAATTATATACGAGTTTCAGCAAAAAAAGAAGAAGATCTAATCTTTGTTTAAGTTAACCCGAAGACCCATATTATAATGAGTTCTTTGATCATTGAAAGCATGGACTTTGGAGAATCTCTCCCCAGAAGATTTTGATCAGATTAAGACAAAAACTGAACTCAACCTTGATTAATAATTTAGCACTTGCAAGTTGTCCAAGGATCAGGAATTCTGGCAATATTGGCGTGAAGAGCCTTCTGCACCACACACTCAGAAGAACAAATGAAAGATCACAATACTCAGGAATGTTTATGGATTGTTCTATATAAATATGGTATAGCCGATGCAATATTGATGAAGTCACAACATCCTCTCTGAATCGCCATAGCTATCCAGCTTGCCACAAACATGGACCACTTTCTTCTCTGTAGCTTATTTCTCTTCATTCCGGCAGTTTCTACACCTCTCTTGCTTCATATCTACAGCCACAGATCATCTGTTTCTCACTCCAATCTCACACCGGGTAAAATGGGGTTTCCTGTTCTTGGAGAGAGAGCTTGGAATTTCTCTCCACAGGAAGGAAAGGCCATCCTGAGAAGTTCATATAGACAACATAGCGAAATACTCATTTCTAGCCTTCAAAAGTAATATGTAACGAGACCTTAGTTATGTGTCCTGGATTGAACGTAAAAGGACAATAAATAAAAAATGTGAAAATACCTAATTTCGGTTTTATAACTTCAAATGAACTTTTCAAAACTGAAACAATCGCGAATCCATCGCCGTCTTCACGGGAACTACTCACCGGAACACGGTCTTATTGTTAAATAATATGTATCAAAACTCTTTATCCGAGTCAAATTATGGCTACTTAAAGTTGATATACTTGTTTAAGGCTGCCTTTTGGTTGCGTTTTTGACCCTTTTCAAGAAAATAGATGTAAATGTGAAAGCTGGAAAGTTAAAAGACTAACTGAATAAAGTTTTTTCATGGTTGCTAGAAACATAAACAATTGATTCAAAGGTATTAGAATGACATAAGTTCGAACTAGTGACATGAAAATGTTAGAAATGTTAAAGCAAGCTCCCTTGAGTGGAATAATAAGGATGAACGAAGCAAAAAGGATGGTACTTAAGTGGACAATGTCAAAGAGTTAGAATATGTTGGTCATGACGAAAACCCTAATCTTGGCCAAAACCTTTTTTGTGGATGAGAAGAGTTTCAGGCTTATTGGCTTTGATAACTCCATATGGGCCTAAAGTCAAGACATATGCTTCTTTGTGAGAGCGATTCTCATCCATCTGAGAATACATTGAATGTAGTAGTTTATCATGACCACAACACCAACTTTGCTTTCTGGAAAGTCAAGATGCATGCATTCTTGACACAAAATGGTGTGTAGAAGCCCTTATTAGGAAAGGATGCCATATCAGGCAAATTAACTAACGCCCAAAAGTTAGACATAGATGAAAAAGCCATGGTTGCCATTCACTTAAACTTTTCAAATGAAGTCTTACGTGAAGTTATTCGCGAGAAGACAACTGCTTCATTATGTCACAAGTTGGAATCTCTATATATGACAAAGAGTCTCACTAGCAAGTTGGTGGCAAAACACCACTTGCACATGCTCCGTATGGTAGAAGGTGGTTCACTCAAATCACATGTTGATGATTTTAGTTCAATTCTCATGGATCTCGAGAATATGGACATTAAGTATGATCAAGAAGACCAAGCTCTCATATTGTTGCATTCCTTACCTCCATTTTACAAGCATTTTCGAGACACTATTATTTATGGTCAAGAGTCTCTCACATTGGAGGAGGTCAAATCTGCCTTACTTTCAAAAGATATTATTGATAAGGAGTTCATCTCAAACCAGAGTAGTCCTGCAGAAGGACTAATTGTCAGAGGAAGACCAATAGACAGAAACTCCAGTAGCTGTGATATGCATAATTCAAGATCAAAATACAAAATCAGAAATGGATTTTGTAGATATTGCAAAAAGAAAGGATATGTTGTAGCTAACTGTTACAAGCTCAAAAACAAGCTAGACCGGGAGAATAAAGAAAAGCAAGCCGAAGCTAGTGTTATATAAAAGAAGCAACAAGCAAATGTTCTTTTGGTGAGTAAAGAAGGTTCTAGAACACAAGATGAATGGATCCTTGACACTGCCTGCTAATTTCACATGTGTCCCAACAAAGACTAGTTCTCTAGCCATGATCCAATTGATGGTGGAGTTGTATTAAATGGGAAACAGTCAAGTTTGTAAAGTGGTTGGTGTAGGCATTATCAAATTAAAAATGTTTGATGGTGTAGTAAGAATGTTGACAGATGTTCGCCATGTCCCAAACTTAAAGAGAAATCTTATCTCTTTAAGTACCTTGGATTCAAAAGGCTATCGTTACACTAATAGGAGGTGGAGTTCTCAAAATAGTCAGAGGTGCCCTAGTTATGATGAAGGCTTTTCAAATTGGCAAATTATACATATTGAAAGGAGCATATGTTACGGAGTAGTTGATGTGACCATGTCAATTCTGACAGAATTAGATGTCACCAAGTTATGGCATATGAGGCTGGGACATATGAGTGAAAGAGGCCTAACACTACTAATCAAAAGAGGTCTTCTCTGTAACAAAAAATGTCAAAATTAAATTTTGTGAACATTATGTATTTGGCAAGCAGAAAAGAATCAGTTTTTCTACCGTGGTTCAAAAGACAAAAGGCACTTTAGACTACATTCACTTTGATCTTTGGGGGACCTGCATGTGTCTCTTCAAAAGGTGCTGCCCGGTACATGCTTACCTTCACTGATGATTACTCCAATAAGGTAGGGGCATATTTTTTGAAACACAAGAATGACATGTTCATCATTTTCAAACAATGGAAGGTGTTGGTTGAAAAACAGAAAGGCAGAAAAAAAAGCAGCTCAAGATAGATAATGGCTTAGAGTTATGCGACAGTGAATTTAATGTTTTTTTGTAAGAATGAAGGAATAGTCTGCCATTTGATAGTCAATGGTACGCTGCAACAGAACGATGTGGCAAAAAGAATGAACAAAACAATTTTGGAGAAACTTCGTTGTATGTTGTCCAATTCTGGCTTATCAAAGGATTTTTGGGCTGAAGTAGCATCAACAATGTGATACTTGATAAATCGCTCTCCATCAACAAACCATCAATCGTAAGACTCCAGAAGAGGTATGGTTTGGCAAACCTACTGATTGTTCAAATTTAAAATGTTTTTGATATCCAGCATTTGTACATGTTAATGATGGAAAGTTAGAACCCAGATCCAAAAAGTACATATTTATTGGATATCCTGATGGCGTCAAAGGATATAAATTATGGTGTCTTAATCCTAAGGCTCGAAAACTAATCAGTCGTAGGGATGTAATTGTTTATGAATTAGCTATGCTTCATCAAAAGGAGGAGACTCCTATTTCTTCTGATACAGGTATGAAGACTATGTCTAAGTAGGTAGAGTTTGAGGTGGAGAATCATCCTCCACAAAACATTTCTTCATAGTAGATTCATGAACCTACAATCACAGAAAAGAAGCCATAATGATAGAAGAGGAAGAAACTTCATTAGAAGAAGAGGAGGAGTACTCCATTGCAAAAAATAGACCCATGAGAGAAATAAAACCACCAAGAAAATATGATGACACAGATATGGTGGCAGATGCATTTTTAACAACACAAGAAATAAAAAGTATTGGTGAGCCTTCCATTTATTCAGAAGTTGTTTCTTGTGATAATTATGCCAAATGGGTGAATGTTATGCAAGAAGGGGATGAGTCTCTCCATAAAAACAAAACATGGGAGTTAGTCAAACCACCAAAGAACAAGAAAATTATTAGATGCAAATGGATCTTTAAGAGAAAGGAAGGAATTTTTGGCATTGAAAATGCCAAATACAAGGCACGATTGATTGCAAAAGGCTAAGATCAAGTTCAAGGAATTGACTTTAATAATGTTTTTTCACTTGTTATTAAACATAACTCTATTCGTGTCTTACTTGTATTAGTAGCTATGTATGATTTGGAACTAAAGGAGAAAATATATGTGTAACAACCTAAAGGTTTTGAAGTTGAAAGAAAGAAAGACCATGTTTGTTTGTTGAAGAAGTCGTTGTATGATTTAAAACAATCTCCTAGGCAGTGGTATAAATGGTTTGACTAATTCATGGTAAATCACAACTATTTTAGAAGTAATATGATAGTTGTGTTTATTTCATAAACTTGATGGTGGCACATACATTTATCTATTGCTTTATGTTGATAATATGTTTATTGCTTCCAATAACATTTCTGAGATTAGTAGGTTGAAAGCTGAACTTAATAGCGAATTTGAAATGAAAGATTTGGGAGCAGTTAAAAAAATTATGGGGATGGAAATTCAAAGAGATAGACTTGCAAGCAAACTTTACGTTACTTAAAAGAGTTTTATTGAGAAGGTTTTAGAGCGTTTTGGTATGAAAGATGCTAAACCTTTAAGTACTCCTTTTGCTGCTCAGTTTAGGCTTTTAGCTGCTTTATCGCCACAAACAAATGCAGAAATTAAGTCCATGGCATAAGTTTCTTACTCTAATACAATTAGTTATATGATGTATGTAATAGTTTGCACACGTCTTGACATTTCCCATGCTGTAAGTGTAGTAAGTAGATATATGTTTAATATAGAAAAAGAACATTGGCATGAAGTAAAATAGAGTTTGAGATATTTACGTGATACTACTAACTCCTGTTTGGAGTTTGGCAAGAGCAAGAATGACATAGTTGATTTTGTAGACTTAGATTATACAGGTGATTTGGATTAAAGGAGATCAATCACTAGTTATGTATTCACACTTGGAAGCAGTGCCATCAGTTAGAAAGCTACCTTACAACCTACAGTTGCATTGTATACTACAAAAGCAGAATACATGGCTACTACGGACGTAATGAAGGAAGCTATTTGGTTAAAAGTCTTATTCAGTGAATTGAATTCGAATCAACAAGTGACCGTTGTTCATTGTGATAGTCAAAGTGTTATCCATTTGATTAAAGATCAAATGTTCTATGAAAGAACAAAGCACATTGATGTCAAGTACCACTTTGTTTAAGATATAATTTCGCAAGGAAATATTATTGTGAGAAAGATTGGTATGGCAGATAATCCGACAGAAGCTATTTGGTTATGAGTCTTATTCAGTGAATTGAATTCGAATTAACAAGTGACCGTTGTTCATTGTGATAGTTAAAGTGTTATCCATTTGATTAAACATCCAATGTTCCATGAAAGAATAAAGCACATTGATGTCAAGTACCACTTTGTTTAAGATATAATTTCGCAAGGAAATATTATTGTGAGAAAGATTGGTA
>JAOQMP010000003.1:36255689-36271588 GCA_027563575.1 Erythroxylum pedicellare
ACCAAACAGACACTTAGTTTAATAAGCTTTGTTCAATCAGTTTATTAATTAATCGATTATTTTTTAAAACTAATCATTTTGTAAAAATCAAAATAAACCCATTAATTTTTATTTAACTGTCTCTTTTTTAATTATAATTTAAAATTTTCGATAGTTAAAAATAGTCTTCTTCAATCATTTTTAAAATTTTTTAATTTTAATATTTAACCAGTTTTATAATAGTCTAATATCAATTGAACCTCTTAAATTTTAAATAGTAATTATATTTGTGATTTATAAATTAAAATCTCGACCGATTTGAAAAGTTTTTCTTTTTTCTTTTTTCTTTTTTCTTTGGGTTTCCTTTAAGTTCATTTGTTTTTTAGTTTCCCCGATGACATTTCTTGTCATCAATTCTTGTCGGTGAGCTTTAACTTTTGTGTTGGTTTTTTGTAAAACAAGCATATATATGCACAGTACATACTTTTTTTCTTGCTAGCCCTTTGAGTGTTACTATTTGCTTAGTTAAATTTGTTAACACTCGACCCAAGTTTGAGATTATTCACACTTATAAGACTCTTATATGAGTTATAATTTTTTTAATTCATATTTACGTTACAAATTATAATTACAATTATATTATATTGTATTATTCAATTTGTTTGTAATTATATGTACTGTTTGTGATCTCAGAAACTATTGCATTAAGAGGACATAATATATGACAACAATTATATGTGGGAATCTGACAAAAAATAGGATTGGAAATTTTCATATGACAAGAACAGTACTGTCAACTTCATTTTGGAAGGCGAAGCATATAGGTCCAAAAAAACAAGTTGAGAACAAAGAAACCCTAAGTACAAAGAAATGAGACGAGACAGAGTCTTGTCAACTCATCAACTCATCCACTAGCAAAGACAACTTATAAGTGGATTTTTTTTTTCGGTGATGATTATTAATCACTTACTAGTCTTGACATGATATACGATTGATACAATCGTCCGCTAATTTAGGGTTTTATTCACAAAACTAAGGTTTTACTCTATGAATTGCTCTTTCTCAAATTTGGATTTTGATAATTTATCTTCTGAAGAATTTGGTTGCAACTTTGGAGCAACCGATAAGATTTCACATTTGTAATTGGAAGGTTACATATTCGAATCACAAAAATGGATTTTTGTAAAAATATGAAAGAAAGATTACGTATAATTGATGCCCTTCTCTTGACTCTCACAAAGCGAAGAATCTTGTGCATTGAAATCGTTGACTAGAAGAAAGAATTCAATATTTTCTAAAAGGTAATCAAATCAACAACATAATTGAACCAAATCATATTAATCTAAATTTTTTCATTCATATTTTAACAAATATTAGAAAATAAAACATCATGAGAGTTAAATAAGTGGCATAAAATTATTTTTATGGAAAAGAATTTAATTATTTGATTATTGAAAACTTGTCTTATAAATTGTTCACGATTTAAGAAATTTTAGAAAAATCCTCTAAATTTTAAATTTCTTTAAGGAAAATTCTTTTTCTTAAATTCAGTTAAAAAATAACAACGAACTACATGCAGTATGAATATCTAACATAAACTAATCAAATGTTATTGACATAAGATTCCAACTTAGTTCTTTAATCAGATTCAAACTAATTAAATATAACTTAAATTAATAATTTAAAATAATTATATTAAATTATTAAATTGAGTTGATTTTAATTAGTTTTGTTCAAATTTAAAAGTTAGATTTAATCATTACATAACTAGCATTTGATTGGTCCACATATGATGTTCACGTCTATGTGCTTCCCCGTTATTTTTTAATCAAAATATAAAAGAAGAGGTTTTTCTAAAATATTGAAAACTATAATTTTTTAATTTTAAATATTAGTAGAGATTTTCAAAAAAATTTAAATTACATAAGAGTTTTACACCTTTAACCTTACAAATAACTTAAAATTTTTTAATATTAAAAAATGATTTCCTAAAAAATATAAAAAAATTAAATGGTATAACATGAAGAAAAGGCAAGGTATAAATGTGAAGAGAATTTATTGATGAAGTCAAAAGGATAATGACATGAGGAGATAGGCTTAAGGTAGCCTTTAATTCTTGACTTGGGAGCATATCTTTGTCTCTTATATTAATATAGACCCACACAAGGGTGTATAGGTGTTGAATGGCTAGGGATCAAAGCACCTGCTAAGTGTATATCAGCTTCTTATGTCATTCTTTAGTTTATGGTCCTCAACTTGGTACCATATGTGCTTTGAACTCTCTTTCATAATCAAACAATAGTTCCCATCAAAGCTAAATCATCAAATCTTGCTTTATCAAAGATTTTGTAGATATTTACTTTAGTTGGGTCCCAAAACTCTTACAAAGCAAACCATTTCTTTTCAAATTCACTTCTAAGTACTCATTTGGGTTTATTCACTAATTTGTTGCTTAGCTTGAAAGGAATTATTACTTTGGGTTGATTTAGTAATAACAAAAGTGTTATAATTGATAATAATTAAAATAAATCTTATTAAATTAAACTTAATAAACACTATTTGTTAATTATAATTAGAACTAATTAACTTCGTGGTCATTACTAAATGAACATAAATGATATATTTTATATAGAATTAAAAAGAAAATTTGAAAATTCAATGACTTACACGAGTTAAAGCTTATTAATATTCTAAACAATTATTTCGTTTAAATAAATATAATAATATGTTTTAATTAGTAATTTAGAATGGTAATTATAGCCCTATTTAATATAATTGATTTGACATATAACATTAATTATTTATTTAAAAATGTTTGATAAAATTAAGCCTCATATTACAATAGATATCCCAATAGAATACCAATTGCAGCACTTCCTTGATTTATTTATGAACATTAAGCTACTTGGTCTTGAAATTCGCATGCCCTAAAAAATCCATCCAAAGAAGATATGTTTTTTCAGATCTGAATCGAAAGACAGGGAGACATACACTACGAACCTGACAACTTTTGTTTTTGATGTCAACCCTAAAATTCGATTGGTGGCCTTCTTAACCAAAAACAAAAACAGAAATATAAGATTCTTACAAAGACACTGACTATTCGTAGAACATTCAAATAATAAGATTGTAAGAATCATTGAAAATTTTTGGTTACATGGTCGTGTGACAATTGCGCTGTTGATCGAACAGCTGGCTAGCTAAGAAGAATCATTCATAATGTAATCCAAAAGTTACTGCAAAACAAGAACCAGACACGTATCCAACCAGAAGAGGAAACAAAACCTATGAGATAGAGATAGATCTTGTTCAGATTCCTAAAACATTGTTCATGGTTTGAATAATTTTGTTCATATTTTAAATTTTATTTTTTATACATGAATTAAAAAAGATGAATAATAAAAATGGTGATATACATAAACTTGTTTCTTTTTTTATTTTTGTTCCTTTTTTTCACTTTATCTTAAATAAAAGGAGAATAAGAGAAAGTAGAGATAGAGAGAATCCATGTGTTTCCAAGCACTCCCAGACAAAGTGAGCTTCAGATGAGAAAAGCAACCTTTGCTTTACCACCTAGAAAAGAAGATTTCAAAACCACCACAGAGGGTTAGCTTAGGAAATTGAGTGGTTTAGTAACCCAACCCTACACTCATTTCCTGTCTCTCTAATGATGACGATGATGATGGTGGGGTGGTGGTGTCTATATTTAGTTGCAAGCTTGTGGGTGCAACATGTCCATATCTTCACACCTTTTCCTTCTTTTCCTCTCAAAACAACCCCATAAATTTAGCCAAACCTCCATAAGTTTAGCCACTGGTTTGCTTGTTTTGTGCCAAATCATAAGGGTTTTGTGGGGCTTGAAGCCTCCATTTGATTCTGACCCAGTTTCTGCTTTCCATAGATCTCTCTATTTAATCTCCTCCATAAATAAAAATTCCTCTCCGTCTCACCTTCTTCTTCAATCCCTTTCCCTCTCTCTCTCTTTCTCTCAACCCTACTTCAAGGTCATCAGATGATGCTCATCCTTCGAGAAGATGATCTCTAGGAGCAGTAGTTGTAGAACCCGTACATATGCACGTCTAGCTAGAGTTTTCATGTATTCATTAAAAAAAAAGTACTCATTTATATGTTTATATGTGCATGCGATGTATTATTATATATCATGCATACAGATCGTATGTGCCTGGCTCCCTGTATGCCATTTGCAGAGCTCATCGGAGCATCGATGGCCTCCGTGGATGGCGTATGAGGAGCCAAGCATATGTTCCCATGTGTATTAGCACATGATATGAACATATTTTGCAGGTTTATCTTCATCTTATTATAGTTTAACTAGTTGTTAACTTTGAAGACTCAAGGTTTTGTATCGTAATTCACAAGGATTCAGGTACTCTCGCGTGTAAGCCAAGGTACTTTTAGGTTGATGCTTATCTTCTTACCACTTTCTAGGGTTCTTTATTAGGGTTTTTGATGTGATGTGATGTTTCTTTACAGAGAATATAATCGATAGTTTCTTTCAGGAATAATTCCTCCTTCACCTGATGGCCTCGGTCGCTTACGCTCACGCTCACGCTGAGGCTCAGGCTCAGGTTATTACTTTCTTTAAGATTGATTTCCCATCACATGACAAGCTTTTCTTCTTCTTGGAAATGGAGGTCCTGTAAGAAAATTAACACATGCCCTCTTCTTCTTTTTTTTCTGACAACCTAGGAGTTACATTACATGTCGCCTATCCATCTTGTAACATGCTTTATCTAATGGACAGCTCAGGGTGATTCCTGGCCACAGATTCAGTGTCCGTGAAAGCTTTTTTGCCTGAAAAAGAGGGAGAACGAAAAAGAGTCTCTTAAGCCCAGGGTCAAACCCGAAAGCTCACAATCCAATATGTGATATCATGAGCAATAAAAGTCCCTGCAGGTCATTGTATCTGTCGTTATCAGTTTCATTAATTAGTTGAAAGTCACTTAACAAACAATTGTCTGGTTTTGATCGAAACCCGGTTAATTTAAGCCATTTTGATCGAAAAATCCTTGGCTTTTCTTCTGTTTTCCAGTTCTATATAATGATATCCATTTATAAAGTCCAAGTAGCTCATTTTCAGTTCAGATTGAACGTGAAAAGCTCCTGAAACTGAAAAAGGAGCTGATCAGCTGATCAAGTAGGGTAAAACTGTTGCTAACCAGAAGAGCTTCACATGTTCGTGTAAGATCAGAAACATAGAAACCCTCAACTTCGTTATATCATTACTTTTATAAAACGCATTTAAATCTTATCAAGAAGAAGCTGTTCTTATACGTTAAACCTTCCTATATGGAAGCTCTATGTCCATGACCTGAGCTCACCTGCAACGCAGTCCTCAGATGCTTAGGGTTATCTGCATTAAAAAAAGCCATAGGCCTAATCATCACAAGCCCCTGTTAGCTTATTGGGAATAGTCTTTTCTCTTTAAAGTACTAATCATATAGCCTCAAAAAAAATTAAACATCTGTGTTTTTTTCCTCTTTGTCTTGGTCTTGGTCTTGAAGAGATTGAAGCGAAAGGAAAAAGAAAAAGGGTTATGGGGAAAGTGAAAGCGTATGTGCGGATGTGTGTTGTTCCACGAGCAGCATTATAGGGTTAAAGAGCAGTGGACCCCACACATCATTTCTTGTTTCTTTCTAATTGGCCAATAGGGAATATTGGTATCCGGTCGAAGCAGGTCCAAAGGACGGGATGAAATCATCTGTCCCAAAAACTTTGTACCAATCCTGTCTCATTAAATCCAAGCCATCTATTTATATGGGACTCACACAAATAGATGGCTTGGATTTAATGGGACAGAGTTGGTACTCAAATTTGGAGACAGAGGATCTGCCCCCCAAAAGGACATGTTGGTCAGGAGAAACGAAGGACCACCTTTCAAGATCTCCTGAAATCAATTGTGGGGATTTTGGGGGGCACCGTTGCAAATTTCTCCTCTCTTTTTTCTCTCCTTTTTATACGTGATGATTCATAGTCATCATCACTTTTTCTGTGCTTTTTTTATGATTCAATTTGTGAAAATAATACAATTTTCTGTTTAAATCACCTTAAAAATGAAATTCTAAATACATGAATGTAAGTAGAGTGTAGTTTACAAGCAAAAGATCCTTATGCCATCTAAGGCATTCACCATTTATACATAAATAACCATTGAATATAACTTTGAAGTTATATGATCTTTTTGAGTTTATAATGCACTCTAAACAAGAATTCATGTCCAAAAGAAAAAATGGTTCAGATTCTAATAATATCAAATCACTAGGTTGTAAGTGATTTCCATAATTAGAGAAGATGTAAATGTAATTGTGATCGTTAGGACGTAATTTAAAACCTCGATGAGTATTATAGTCAGATGGGTAGGATTAGTTTTGATCCCTTTTTCCCTCTTATCCATTCTAAAAAGAAGAAAGACTAATCATTTTGTTACAAAAAGAGTTCAAACTGAACTTGCTGCTAAGAAGACTGGAGCTGTTTTTGGCCAATTTTGACATTCATAAAGTTGCTGACGAGTCCTGGTTTTGTGATGTCCTTGTTGCTGCTGAAATTGATCTCATTTCTCATCAGCTTAAGTGCAGTTGACATGTTTGGTCGAAGCCCACATTTCTCCTGTACACAGAGCAGACCAACCTTAAGGAATCGAATCGCTTCAGCTTCTGCAAAATTTCCTTCTAACAATGGATCCACCAACTTCAGAAGCATATCAGTCTTGTACATGTCCCATGCCTGCACCCACCATACATTCCATAGAAATAAACTTATATGTTTAGATATTTGTGAATATCTTTTTTTTCCAACAACATATATCTCAAATTAATCAATCTAATGAATTTTTAGTTTTGTCTTTAACTTGCCAATTTGCATACATATGTAACATGGTACCTTGTCTACAAGGAAGTGCTCTCCAAGCTCCAAGTCGAAATCAATAGCTTTCCTTCCACTGACAATCTCAAGAAGCAACACTCCAAAGCTGTACACATCTGATTTTCTTGTCAAGTGACCAGTGAATGCGTATTCTGGGGCAACATACCCTCTTCAGAACAATAAAAACACCATTCAGTAACCTGTTTCATATGTATGACCAGAAAGCTGCAAAGTCGTGGCAAGGAGAAATTTAGATTCAGGAAATTTTCTCCACTTACAATGTACCGGCGACCCTTGTACTTATGTGACTGATATTCTCTGGAAACAACTTGGAGAGACCGAAATCTGAAATTTTAGGAGTGAACTTATGATCCAGAAGGATATTGCTAGCTTTTATATCTCGATGAACTATACAGGGATTGATCTCCTCATGGATATGTGCGAGTCCTTGAGCTATACCGATCGATATGTCTCGTCGTACTTTCCAACTTATGAACATATTGTCGAATGTTGTTGTGTTACGAGGATCTGAAGACTTTGTACTTAGGGTACAAGACAGATTGCCATTTTCCATGTAATCGTAGACAAGAATTCTGAAAGAACCATTGATACATCCACCACGAAGGTTTACAAGGTTTTCATGGCTAATGCTGGACATTGAAGCTATCTCGGACATGAATTCTCTTTCTCCTTGTTTTGATTCTGCAGATAGAACTTTGACAGCTACAACTTGCCCGTCTTCGAGTCTTCCCTTTACACCAAAAACCAAACCAGAAACATCATTAACATATACGGGAAGTTTCAGATTCAAGTACGAGAATAAGAAGGTATCTTGTACCTTATAAACGGATCCGAATCCACCTTCTCCAATTTTAGTTGATGGATGGAAGGAATTGGTGGCAGCTTCAAGTTCAGAAAATGAGAATTCATTAACGTTTTGAAGATCTGGCATACCTGTAAATCAAGATCTGTGGTCAAATATTGTGAAAATGTAATGAAGTCAATTCGATACGACTTGATAGAGCCATCAGGATTGAAAATCATTTCATTGGAAGAGAAGAACATCAATAATTTGTTGCACCAACCAACTTCTTTCGACAAGATTGGACCCATTACAGAGACTTCCTAGCATATAACCACTACCTAAGCACTGAATAACATTAAATTCTCCATTTCCAGATGCAACTTGACGAATATATAAGTACAAAAACTGAAGTTGAAGAAACTTAGCAATTTGTCATGTTCATTTATCTCAATACATCAAAAGGTGAACCCATTAGAGATATTTAGTTAATATCTTACAGTAACTAAACACACTTTAACCGTATCAAGTAATAGGTTAATCTTTCAACTTTGAACATGTAACTAACCAACTTTTTTTTCTTTTCTTTTTTTTCATAAATTAGAGTTCTTGCAATCCAAACTCATAAGTAAAACACAGTAAGTATGTTAAAGGGGGTTCAGGGACCCTGAAGAGAAAATAGCTTCTCAGATTCTGCAACTTCTTGGACATGAATGGATGGAGAGTGTTTGAATAATGCAAACAAACAAACAAACCTAAGCTCGGAGAGCAATCATCACCAGCTGAAATCTTGTACGATGAAGAAGAGAAGCAGTAATTGAAGCTGAAGCAAGAGTAAGAAAACAACTTATTAACAGAAGAGCTAGAGGAGCTAGTGCTTCGTGTTCTTATTCTTTTCTTGACCCTCCTCAAGGGTGAAAAGCTCTCAATATCCATTTTCCAACAAACTCAGTGCAATTCGGAAATTCAAAGTACGAGAGTATAGTAAAGAGGAAGAGGTAGAGATGAGGTTAAGACATAGACATGTATATATACATAAATGCACATCATAAGGATTTGTCGTAAGATGGTTCCAATACATGTCACATTACGTGGGGCGGCGCAGGGTGGCATTATTGATTAAGTTATTTCTTAAGAAAGTCTACCGGCAAGCATGTGTGTGCGATGTTGACTGTCTTGATGGAGGCCAAACTAATCACTATATATGTGAACCCAATAATTGGACTTGGGATTTGGGTAAATTATAAAAAATGTATAAGTCTTTGTCTTTTACTAAATTAAATTTTGATGTGAGGAGAGAATGCTTCTTGGCTTCGAGCGGCTTTACTGATTAAGCCATCATGTTTGGAATCAATTCTTTGGAACAGTCTGTTTTAAGCTACCGTATTATTAATTAGTTTGCTAATTGAGCACCTTATTAGTAGGATTTGAGATAATAGTTCCTTAAGAACGCACATAAGGATTAGAAATAACCCCTCCTTATATAGTTTGACCATCATTCAAAGAATTGGAATGGGAAGAGGAACATACCAGTCATTAATTAGTTATACATCTCAAGCCAGTTTTAATCAAAACCAATTTTGGTAGGATTGAACAAAGAATTGAGGTCTAATAAGTGGAGAATTAGATGAAATATCATATAAGTTTTAATTAAGTTGGATGTGATGGCCTTGCATTATGCGGCAAGTCCATTCAAAGTAAATGCTAGTCAATCTTAAGAACAAGTCCTCCTTTAGTTGATCTCTTAGCAGCCCTAATGACCAAATCCAAGTCCTTGTATCTCCTTATCTGTAGGAAGGACTCTCCTATGATATACAGTAAATGAGCTTTTAAACATGTATTTCACTTATTTTTCAAAAGACCATTATTAATTTGATTTATTAAAAATTAGATTATAATTTTTTTTTGCATTTCGTAGGTAATTTTAGTAAAAATTAAAATATATTTTTCACGAATAAACAAATTTATATCGCCAATCCAAATTAATTTTAATAAAAAAACGACAATTTTATTGAAAAATAGTAAGAGATTTTTAAATTAGATGAACAATAGATCTCACATATAAAGAATTCTTAATAAAATAATTAAACAGAAATTTACTAAAATTTTTAAATCTTTTTATACCACAAGATACTTTAAAATAATAAACATAATTTTAAAAATAAATAATATGTTGCATAATTTTATTTTATTCAAACATTAAAACATATAGTAATAAGAAACAATCCTCAAATTTAATGTATGCATTTAATTTGCCTAATTTCACCCCTTTTTTGCATGAAATTCATAAAGCTTAATTAGTAATTACAAGTTGGTTTTCCTCTAATGAAGAGGATAATCTCTGACCCACCTAACCAAGACATAGCATTGCCTCCATTACAAGCTTGTCGTGCTCTATGACTACAAGAAGGGATTTCAAGTCAAAATTGGTGTCTTGTTTTCTGCACTTAAGCCGATATTGAATGCTACGTTTTGACACAGATCCAAGTCCTGACCATGCATGTTAAGACACAAATATAAGAATTCCCACGTTTTAAAATACCGTAGTTCATGTAATGATCTTCAAATCATTAAGGTTTACTTCCTTGAAATTTGTATTTCAAGATGGCAATTATTGCAATTTGGAAGTCCATTTTATCGCCTACTCGACTTTTCTAATTACCTACTATGGTCTTGGATAAAATAATTTTGGTAAATGAATACGTTATCTCTACAAGCCTAGTGGATCCAAGTTCCAGTTTTTTTCTACCATATAACCCCTAATTATGTTTGGCATTGTGTCGGCTGATTTTGGGTCCATCTGAACTTGAATCTGACTAAAAAATTTTATATTTACGTCTGACTTAAAATTTAATCAAATTGAATTGAATTATCTGATTTTTGCTTAATCGAATTAGATTTGAGCTAAAATGTCATCTTTACCTCAAGCATATTGAGTTAGAAAAGAGATGTTGGAATTGAATTTTTTTTATATTTAATTTTAAGGAGATTCAAGATCTTTATATTTGTAAAATTTTAGAAAGAATTTTTAAGAGTAAGTTTTGAGTTCAAATTTTATATACTTAGATTTTTTAATTTCTAAAATACTTAATTTTCTTAAACATGAGTTTCAAATAATTATTCAAATTATGATCATCATTTTATTTTTGAATCTTTTTTAAATAATTTATGGGTTATTATATAAATATATATCTTTATTTAGTGTATATAAAAATGATATTATGATTTTATTTCATGAACTAAATTTTTGTGATTTCCTTTATTTGACATAAATTCTAACAAACTACTAGATTCACTCACTTTTTGTATGGTTTTATAACAATGAATATTACGTAGTAGTTATACATAATACACATTTAAATGATAAAAATTATTAAACACTCAAAGATATGGTACTTTAAATTTTTTAATACTAAAAAGATTTAATAATTTAAAATAATAATAAGGAATTATCATTTTTACTCTTAAAATACAACTAAAAATTAACACATTTTTACCACATCATAGATTTAAGATTTTTTAATTAAAAAAAAGGATAGGGAGTGAGCAAATTGATAGGAAGAGATCTGTGATGGTTAAGTGACCTTTGGTAAGGCAAATGATGAATTTATAGCGTAAGATCTATTTGGTGAGAATAGCACCTCAATTGTAGAATGCACTAGCCTTTGTCAAGAATATTTAAAATTGGTGGATTCAGACAAGCATATTTTAAGCGTTGTATGACTCTGGTTTGTTTTTTTACTTCATTGTAGTGGATTTTTTTCGGCAACTTTGATAAGAAGGATGTATAATTAACTACACGAGGGATAAAATTTCAGATAGTTAACAATTTCAAAAAATTGCTGTATATGTTTAATAGTGAGATTGTCATCAGGACAGTTTCAATAGTTCACTGACAATATGTGGACCGGGCTGATGATATTCATTGTAGAAATGCATATCTAAAAATTCTATTTGGGTTGTCCTAATATAATCTATGTTATTTTATGAGAACCAAGAAGGATTTGAGTAGGTTCTAATATTCTTTATGAGTCTTAGAGTAATCTTTGTCATGCCCTTTGAAATAATGAAGGGCAATTTTGAGTGCAAATGACATGACAGTTTATTGATACTATACGTTCGGGATACAAAAACTTGTCTCATATCTTTTTGAATGATCAATTCTAAGTTGCCAAAATCCATCTTTTATTTTAAACTTGAAGAAGATGGTAGTCATCGTGTAAGAAAGTTTTAAGAAAGTTTTAAGAAGTTTATAGTAGATGATTAATCTATTTTTCTCTCGTTTCTGTTAAGATATTTTGTTGACATAAAAAACCTAACATGCCTAATCAGATATATGAGGCTCAATTAATCTTTGCTAAAGAAGGATAACACATTCTTTCTGCGCGAGTTTTAAATCATCAGGGTTCATATCCGTATGAGTAGCCTTACTAGGATTGATATCTTCTTTCTTCTTGAAAAGAAAACGGATAAAAAAATAAGGATTAGAATAAAAGAACTGTATATGATTCTTAGGACAATATTTCAAAAATTAATCTCTTAAAACTTAATGTAAGATTCTTATAAGACAAGCCCTTGATATTCCATAAAAAAAAGAACTTGCTTATCTTTATAAAGTGTGAATTAAAAAATAAAAGAAATGCTGACTTTATCAACTTTTAGTACTTATCGCCGGGACGTAACCACCTGTTCCCAAAATTGTTGTCCTCTGTTCCCTTTAAATCCATCCCAGCAATTTTGGGACCAGGTGATTACGTTCCCTTATCGCATAGCTTTCTCACGGTGTCGGTGGTTGTTGTCGTATTACTAAAACAGGAAAGCACAAGACATAATCCGACGATAGTACAATGCGAACATGCTCATAATTACGGCGTCCCAACCAACTCTCTTCTTGGCATCTGTCACTCAAAACTCTTTATCTTGTTACTGTTCCATTCATTTCGTTAGTTTGCTTCCAATAACTATGGCTTTTCCTTCTCTTGCTTCTAAGCCATTAAATGGCTCTTCCTCCCTCTTCTCCCCGCCGTCTAGTCTCCGGAAACTCTCCTTATCGACTGTTCAAGTTTCGCTCCGCCCTCGACAAACAAAGCAGCTCCGTCGGTCCCTTTTTTTCTTACTTAATTTTGATAGTGCCTTCTTACTAGCATTGATAAAAATCTGTGCTTTCAGTGAGAAAGGTTGTAACTTTGTAACTCAAGTGACCTCATTGTCGTAATTCAGATATTGGGTTTTGGTGGGTTGTTGTATTTTGAACTCTGAGCTTGAATTGCCATGTTTCATGGTTAGAGTCAGCTCCATGAGGAAAAAATGGTGTTGTTATATTTGAAGGAGTAACAGATTCCAGTATAATGAATAATGATTCCTGAGACAAAGTCAGATACGAGCTGACCATGATTCTGTTTTTCCCCGCTTAATTGAATGCGAGCTACTTGTTTGTTTAAATCACTTAATCAATTCAGTTTCTGTTCCCACATCAGAGATTGTCTTAATTTTCCCTGTTTACGTATAGCAGAAATACATGCAGCTGGAAGTACATTTGGAAATTATTTTCGTGTCACGACATTTGGAGAGTCCCGTGGAGGTGGTGTTGGTTGTATTATTGATGGATGTCCTCCTCGGATTCGGATTCCCCTATCTGAAGCTGATTTGCAAGTGGAGCTTGATAGAAGGTAATTTAGTTCTTTTCGTGAGAATCAAGTTTGTTCTTCTATGATATCTTTGATAAATGTGGGTCTTCGATCTTTCTGTGGCACACACATTATTCAAACTTGCAGGAGGCCAGGCCAGAGTCGAATCACCAGTCCAAGAAAAGAGACTGATACATGTAAAATATATTCAGGTGTATCTGAAGGTTGGTTTTATGTTTACTTCACTGTTCCTTATCACCTACCTTTTTGTACTTTGTGTTCCTATCGATGACTTACTAATGTTACATTATCTGCAGGAGTAACTACTGGAACTCCCATCCATGTTTTTGTCCCAAACACTGATCAGAGAGGACACGTTAGTAGTTTTGTGGCCAAGGAATTTGTTGTTCATGTCTGTGATTGTGTAGTAGAAGAAAAATGATGCACATTGACTAATTTATCTATGATATCCTGATCGTTCCAATGTTTCCTGATGAGTTAAGGCAAATTCCTAATTTTAAGATGTCAATGATGCTCGGGATGTTTCAAAATGAGAAATTGGGACTTGCTATTGGTTGCTTGTTTAGCCTAACTTTGGGGGATGACAATGCGATAGGCAAAGGGTGTAAATCGCCTATTAACATCTCACATTGTGATATTTATGTGCTGTATGATTGAAACACTTGTTTTAGATTATATTGGCCAGTTATAGTACAAGTTACTTTAGAGAGGTATCATGATATTTAAGAGATATTGTTGATAGTTAAATATTATCTTGCAGTTTCAATGTTGCTAAAGAAGTTCCAATTACGTTATGTTTTACAATTGTCAGGATTGCAGCGAAATGTCTATAGCTTATAGGCCTTCCCATGCAGATTGGACTTATGACATAAAGTATGGTGTTAGAGCAGTTCAGGTAGTCTTTTTAGGCATCGAAATTTAACATCTGGACTTATTTATCTCATCTGATCAATTCCAGCACTTTAGGAAGTGTATGTTCAGTGCTTAGCTAATCTGAACTTCATTGAAGGGTGGGGGTAGATCTTCTGCAAAAGAAACTATTGGAAGGGTTGCAGCAGGAGCTCTTGCAAAGAAAATTCTCAAGAAATATGCAGGAACAGAGGTGTGTTTATTTCCTTTGATTCTCTATACTTTTAGTTGTAGGTGAAATGGGAGGCAGGAGAAAGGAGTTTGAACCAAATAGTCTTGGAAAACACAGTTCCTTGTATGCTTAACTTAAAAAGTTTACTTACTTGATTGCCTTTGAAATGTTAGAAGGTTTTCTGTTTTTCTGTTTGCTGATGATTGTTAATACATTCAAGTACACTTGATAAACCTACTGACTGAAGCTGGATGCTACACTAGGAAAATGAACCTAGTGTTTTGTTTGTATATTATGTATTTTTCACTTCCCACATAAATTCGGTTTGTTATTTCGTTTGGCTATCTATTGGCTACAAAGGGCCAGTAATGGATTTAATCCGGTTTGAAATTCATTTATTTGATTTTGTTTATGTCCTTTCTTTCTGCATTCAGATTCTTGCCTATGTTTCACAAGTCCATAAGGTTATCCTTCCAGAGGATAGAGTTGATCCTTACTCTCTTATACTTTATCAGGTATATATTTGCTGCTTCTGTTCTTTTTTAGTCATATATGGCTCTACCTGCACTATTTACCTGAATTAAATCATGAATCCTTCATAGATTGAGAGCAACATTGTCAGGTGTCCAGATCCTGAATATGCAGAAAAGATGATTGCCGCCATTGAAACCGTTCGTGCTAGAGGGGATACTATTGGTGGTGTTGTTACGTGCATCGTTAGGAATGCTCCTTGTGTAAGTAGTGATGTTAGCACTTTCTAAATGTTTGACGGAGAGTCAGAGTGTTGTAAAGATTCTGCATGATAATTGATCACCATTGAATGATGTTATTGTTCGTTAGGGGCTTGGCTCACCAGTGTTTGATAAACTTGAAGCTGAGTTTGGTAAAGTTCTTATGTCATTGCCTGCAACTAAGGGATTTGAACTTGGCAGTGGTTTTGAAGGTTGGAAAATCTTGAATTTGACACAAAATTTAAATGAGAACTCATAGTAATGATCCTAAAGTGTACTTATAAGTGAGTTCTAGACTCCCGCATCGATCCGAATGAATCATTGTCTTTGAGGATTTATAATCCTTGCAGGTACTCTTTTGACTGGTAGCGAACACAATGATGAGTTTTTCACGGATGAACATCGGAGAATCCGGACTAGAACTAATTATTCAGGTGGAATACAGGTTTGTCTACCCTGCATTCTCTCTGAATGATATTGTTATATGGTAGCATACTGTTTGCTGAGTATCCAAATGAAACCGAGCAGGGAGGCATATCCAATGGTGAGATTATTAACATGAGAGTAGCTTTCAAGCCCACACCCATTATTAGAGTAAGTTCTTCACCTTCCACTCCCACTCCCAGTCTCACCTACTTCTTCCTCATCATTGTTGGGAATTTAGGACCTCCCTAACCCACACCCAAGGATATTTAATAAACAAAAATATCAGAAAATAACAACACAAGAGAATTTACGTGGAAACTCCCAAACCGGAGAAAAACCACGGGCACCGA
>JAOQMP010000003.1:36271688-36288225 GCA_027563575.1 Erythroxylum pedicellare
ATAAGGAGGTAGCAACCTCCTTATATAGGAAAGAGCTTTGCTTCAATTGTTGTCCCCAACCAATATGGGACAACAAAAGAGCCAAATCTCAACAATCATCTTCTTTGCTCTGATCTCTTCCGATTTTTCAGATGAAGCAGAGAACAGTGACTAGAGATAAGCAAGAGATTGAACTAATAACTCGTGATCGTCATGATCCTTGCGTTGCCCCTCGAGGTAGTTTTCTGTGACCATAACTTGTCACCCTCCAGCATCATATTTTGAAGCAAACTTTAGCTTAAATGGAGGTTGCTTCAGATGACTATTGATTTTTCATTGGAATGTTGGTCCAGCGGTGCCTATTGTGGAAGCTATGGTGGCTTTAGTGCTTGTGGATCAATTGATGGCTCAATATGCTCAATCTTATCTATTTCCCATTAATATGGAGCTACAGGAGCCCTTGCCATAGCCAAAGCTCGACTTTCCAAACAATGTGGAAGTTTGATGCTTGAAAAAGTTGCTGTAAACTGTTTGTTTCGCCCTGGAATTGGGATCTAGTTATAGGAGACGATTTACTACACAATCAACTAGTAAATTCTGTTAAGAATTGTGTTTTTGTGAGTTTCTACTTTTGATGAAAGAAACAAGGGCTCGTTAGAGAGAACCCTTGGATCTCGTAAGAACCAGGTTTGTGAAAATTTTTCCTTCCCATTCATGTAATCAGCGTACAAATTTATCAGTAAGCCAATAAACTAACTCCTATATTTTAGGCTCACGTTCAACGTAACAACAATAGGAAAACCGATCACTAATAGCTAAAGCAAAGAACATGTTCTTAAACAGAAAACATAAAGCCAGCACCTAGTTTTTTTTTTTTTTTAACAACGGAAAAGGTACAAATTACAATATCCTACGGGAGAGACTAACTCCGACCATATCTTCTAAAAGGAGAGTGACACACTCGAATGGTGCCCTATCAAAAGTAGTGAGTCCGAGTCCTAAAGTAAAAGCATAGTTGGCGAGCCAGTCAGCACACCGGTTGTCCTCTTTATAAGTGTGGCGAGAGATGACTACTCAGTTTCGGATGAGAAGTTCATTAATACTCAGGACCAAAGAATTAAAAGATAGGGCGCGATGCGAGGCATGAGAGAGGAACGATTGGGAATGCTCCACTAGCCAACTGTCACTTCTTTTCCATGTGTTTGATGTGCCAATCTATGATATATTTTCCCGTGGAAGCGGTCCACTGTACTGTTGCCCATAACACTGTTTTTGGTTGCTCATTTAGTATTGTTCCTTGATGGTCTGACAGGTCTTCTTATGAAGACTTTTCCAAATTGGCAGGTGAATTCAAATGTTTCATCAAATATATCACTTGTAGTTAAATTTTATATGATTTACATTTAAAATATATAAAATGAAATATTAGTTCATGATTTTTGTTATTTTCCTTTTCTCTTGTTATTAATATAATAATTAATACAATTTAGAATCTTTTTTTGTGAGATAAGTAATACATTATTATCTTGTTAAATTTACAATTATTACTTTTGAATATATATTAAATAAATCGTTTAGTAAATAAAATAATCCTTAAATAAATTATTTAATGAGATTAGTTTTAAAATATTTATAAGTTATATAAAAAAATACAACTTATCTCGTTACATAAGACTTCCCTGCATTACGAATATTATAAAAGGATATAAATGTACAAAACTTTTTCTTTGCTTAGTGGTTGGTCGAATTGGTAGAGTGGAAAGTGTAGGGTTAAAAGGTCATGTGTTCGAATCCCTCTAACTATACTCTCTCAATCGAGCCTGTCGTACAGGATTTACCTAGTGTAGAGTACCCTATTGATGTGATTTGCAGATTATTGCGTCAATTCAAAAATTTACCTAATGCGCATCCAAAGAATAGCGGTTGCGAGTTCCTCCGTTTCAAAAAAAAACTTTTCTTTTGTATTTTTTTCATAAAGAGATTATTTTTGTAACTTTAACCTGTGACCCTTTGATCACAAAAGAACAACTTTTATTGATCACTCGAAGACTCACCCTCATTTCTAAGTTATATATAACCAATTATTTAAAGCTAAGGTGAATTACAATGCTCTCACCTTAATTTTTCAAATATTTAAAATTTTAAATTGAAATATTTTTAAAAACAACCTCTTAGAAATTAATACATCATTAACTTAACCTTTTTGGGGATGAAAATTAAAAGATAAAATTTCCAAATAAGGAGTGATTGAACCTTCAACCCTAATCTATAATTCTGTAATCTCTCTTTTCTCAATTTCACCCGAATCTATTAAAACAATGTCTTTATACACACACACAAATAGATATATATATATAAATGAGTCAACTGCAAGAAAAAAGGAAAAAGAGGGTAGGTGGTCACTGACTCCCATCTCAAGCACCAATAAATTAAAGTTGAATAAATGATATCAACTTGTATATACATAGACCTAACACACACACCACACCAACCCTCTCACTCATAAACCTCTGGTTGAACTCTCTATTGGTTTTGTTCCATTCCTTCTTGTTAGTTAAGCTTCCAAACTACTTCTCTCTATGGCTTTTTCTTCTCTTTCTTCCAAGCCCTTCAACGGCTCTTCCTCCTTGATCTCTGCACCTTCTGATCTCCGGAAGCTATCTATATCCACCGTTCAAGTCTCGGTCCGCCCTCGGCAACCCAAGCAGCTCCGTGAGTCCCTGTTCTTATGCCTTAATTTTTTGTTAGTGCCCTTTGCTAGAATTGGTAAAGATCTCTGCTTTCTGTAAGAAGGTTGTAACTTTGTAACTTGGGTGATCTTATTTTCGTAATTCAGATTTTGGGTTTTGGTGGGTTGTGTTTTATGAACTCTGGAGGCTGAATCATCATGTTTTAATGGTCAGAATTAGCTCGATGAGGAAAAAGTAGTGTTCTTGCATTCGAAAGAGTAACAGATTCATATTCCTGAGACAAAACAGGATAGGAGCTGGCAACTGCCCTGTTTTGGTTGTTGTAACGCGTAAGAATCTTAATGGATAGGGAACTGAAGAGGGACTTTTTTTCCCCCTGCTTAATTGAATGCGAACGAATGGTTCTGTTTGGATCACTTAATCATAGTCAATTCAGTTTCTATCCCCACATTAGACATTTGCAGCATTGTGTAGAGTCCTGGTTAAGGAGTATATTCCTAACACTTGGTTACTGAACGTTGGCAAGAAGAGATCACGAGTTCACTTTCTGTTTGTGCATAGCAGAGATACATGCAGCTGGAAGCACATTTGGAAATTATTTTCGTGTAACAACATTTGGAGAGTCTCATGGAGGTGGTGTTGGTTGTGTAATTGATGGATGCCCTCCCAGGATCCCCATTTCAGAAGCTGATTTGCAAGTGGACCTTGATAGAAGGTAATTGATTCATTCATCAAGGTGGAAATTCCCGGCCCTTTGCTTTGGAACGTCATGTTGTTCTTTTCCTGACAATCAAGTTTGTTCCTTTATGTTATGATTGATAAGTGTCGGACTTTGATCTTTATGTTGCACAAATTCTTCAAAAGTAATGGTAGTTAAAACTTGCAGGAGGCCAGGTCAGAGTCGAATCACCACTCCAAGGAAAGAGACTGATACATGCAAAATATATTCAGGTGTATCTGAAGGTTAGTTTTTGGTTTCCTTCACCATTTCCTGTCATTTACTCTTTATAACTTGTGTTTCCTATTGATGACCTATTAATGGTATATTCTCTGCAGGACTAACTACTGGAACTCCTATCCACGTATTTGTCCCAAATACTGATCAGAGAGGACATGTGAGTAGTTTTTGTGCTTGAGGATTTTACTTTTCGTGTGTGTGATTTTGTAGTACAGGAAAAATGCTGGGTATTAATTTTGTTGATTAGTATATTTATGGTATCAATCTTGCAAATGTTTCTTGATGAATTAAGGGCGACTCCTAATTTAAGAGGTCTAGGGATGTTTCAATATGAGAAATTGGGACTTGCTATAGGTTGATTGTTTAGCCTAATATTGGGGGATAACATTGATAGAATATATCAGCTGTACACTTGGGTTGAAACACTTGTTTAAGGTGATGTTGGCTGGTTATAGTACAAGTTACTTTCGAGAGGTATCATGATATTCAGAAACATTGTTGAAAGTTAAATATTATCTTGCAGTTTCAAAGTTCCTTATGAAGTTTCAATAATGTTAGATTTTACAATTTTCAGGACTACAAGGAAATGTCAATAGCTTATAGGCCTTCCCATGCGGATGCGACTTATGACATGAAGTATGGCGTCAGAGCAATTCAGGTACTATTACTAAGCATGCAAAATTTTAACATATGAACTTATTTATCTCAACTTATCAACGTCAGCACGTCTAGGAAATGCATGTTCAATACCTAATTAATCTGAAGTTCAATTTGTAACTGAAGGGTGGGGGTAGATCTTCTGCAAGGGAAACTATTGGAAGGGTCGCACCTGGAGCTCTTGCAAAGAAGATTCTCAAGCAATATGCAGGAACAGAGGTGTGTTTATTTCTTTTATTTCTATACTTTTAGTAGTAGATGAACTCGGAAGCTGGGAATGGAGCCTGAACCAAATACTCTTGGAAACCTAGTTCCTTATATTTTAAAGTTTACCTGTTTGATTGGTTTCGAAACGTGAGAAGATTTTTGATAGACCAAAGGTAACTCGATTCTATGTTAGGAGAAATAAAAAGAAGGCAGAGGAGTAATAGTGCAGAGGGGTAGTCTGGGCTATTAGCTTTCTATATTCAGTTAGTTAGTTAGTAGTGCTAACAACCAATCATCAAGTTGTCAGCTAACCGAATCTGTTAGTAGCTACAGATTCTCAGTATAAATAACACATAGGAAGGAAGAGAGAGAGTATCGTAAAATGTCATTATGTATGAGCCTTAGGCTGGAGGTACTGGACCTCGAAAACCAGTATATCAATTGTATTCTTTCTAAGAATCAATACCAGAATATACATTTTCCATACCTGGCTTTTGGGATCAGTTTTCTGGTTTTTCGTTGGTGATGGATTGTTAATATATTTGAGTACACTTGATGAACCTAATGAGTGAAGCTGGATGCTCCAATAGGTAAATGAACTTAGTATTTTGTTTGGATTTGAAAGCTGGATGCTCCAATAGGTAAATGAACTTAGTATTTTGTTTGGATTTGATTTAATGTTCACTTCCCACATAAAGTTCGTTCGTTATTTTGTTTGACTACCAATTGGACACAAAGAGCCAGTAAACTTCTACGGTTAATCGGATTTGCAAGCAGAAACATGTCATTTACTTGACATGCTGGAATTTCATTTATTTGATTTGTCTTTCTTTTCTTTCTGCCTTCAGATTCTTGCCTATGTCTCACAAGTCCATAAGGTTATACTTCCAGAGGATAGAGTTGATCCTTACTCTCTTACACTTGATCAGGTATATATGCTGGTTTAGTTCTTTTTTTGCCATATTTTTCTCTCCCCCATGTTCTTAACCTGACTTTAGTTCATGATTCATTCATAGATAGAGAGCAACATTGTCAGGTGTCCAGATCCTGAGTATGCGGAAAAGATGATTGCCGCCATTGACACCATACGTGTTAGAGGGGATTCTATTGGTGGTGTGGTCACATGTATTGTTAGGAACGCTCCTCGTGTAAGTAGCAATATTAGCACGTTCTATGTGTGTTCTTGTGTATGAGTTTTAAATGTCCTGGGGTAATCACAATCAAATGATTTTATTGTTTGTTAGGGGCTTGGTTCACCAGTGTTCGATAAACTTGAAGCTGAGTTGGCTAAAGCTGTTATGTCATTGCCTGCAACGAAGGGCTTTGAATTTGGCAGTGGATTTGCAGGTTAATAACCTACTGGATTTCAAGTGACAACTCGTAAACATAACCCCGCATCAAAGTTTTTCCTTATAATCCTTGCAGGTACTCTTTTGATGGGGAGTGAACACAATGACGAGTTTTTCACGGATGAGCATGGGAGAATCCGTACTAGAACTAATCGTTCTGGCGGAATTCAGGTTCATATACACCGTATTCTGTCTTAAGATAGCGTTCTGCCATAACTTATTGTTTACCGAGTCTCCAAATGACACATTCCTTTATTGAACAGGGAGGCATATCCAATGGTGAGATCATTAACATGAGAGTAGCTTTCAAGCCCACAGCCACCATTGGTGTAAGTTTGATCTTCCACTCCGATCTCCAGAGTCCATGACTGTCATGTCCTAACTCCTATTTTTTCTTCCATTTGTCTTGCTATTTCAGAAGAAGCAGCATACAGTTACTAGAGATAAGCAAGAGATCGAACTAATAGCTCGTGGTCGTCACGATCCTTGCGTTGTCCCTCGAGGTAACTCTTGTGACCATAACTTGTCACCCTCACCCTTCCAAGGTTTGAGCTTTCAACTTACAACGCCATGGAGATTGCTTTAGATGTCTGATGCATTTTATGATTAACCGGAATTACATCTCAAGAATCGATATCACGTGCATTAAATTTTCCGAAATTGAACAGAATATTTCTATTGTAATGTTGGTGCAGCTGTTCCTATGGTGGAGGCTATGGTGGCCTTAGTGTTAGTGGACCAATTGATGGCTCAATATGCTCAATCTTATCTATTTCCCATTAATTCAGAGCTACAAGAGCCATTGGAAAAGCCAAAGGTCGACCTTCCAAACAATGTGGCTGTTTGATGCTTGACAAACTGGCTGTGACATAATTTTATTGTTCATTTCGTGTATTCTTCATAGTCAGTGATAAGTGAGCTGCTTCTCATGTGTGTGGGAAGTGCTTCCCATGTTTGTGGAAGTAAACAAATTTCCAAGGCTTTTATTGCTTTTAAAGAATAAAGTCATTTACCTTTTTGTGTTAATCAGTTTTTAAACATTTTGGATGTGAAGAATGAAGACTGAAGAGAGCTGAGTGTTCATTGCTTACCTTACTTGACAAAGTTGTAGAATTTTTGTTTTGTTTAGCAATTTGATATAGATTATGTTAGTTCTTACGAATTTTGATTAATTACTTACTCAAACTCGTTCCGTTCGAGTTGACATTCTTTTCCGAATTTGATAATAAATTAGTTGAACTCGAACATATTCATTATTAACAAACTTAAAATTATATCTCTAGAATACTTATGACATCATTGAATTATTCGTTACTTACTTTACGATAAGAAATTATGAATGGAATTTAAATCTTAACTATTTAACAAATAAAGTGTCAAAGTCCCCTACTTCAAACTAAATGCATCCGAGTCCGTGTTGTTCATATGATTTTCTTTGTACTTATTCTTTACATTTTGGTTCTTCAAACAAAAATTGGATCATCTTATGTTTTCAGGACAATGTGGGTCTTCATTCTGTGCACTGGACTAGGTTTTAAACTTGTTGCCGTATGTGATTCATATAAATCAAACTCTTACTTGGTTAACCTTAAAGTTGGCCCATTTTGGCCCGGTTCGGTTTTGTCGAGTTTAAAATTAATAAACAAAATTAAATTGAGTGAATTTTGACTTAAAAGTCTGTACTAAGATAATGAAATGAATTTTCAACTCAAAAATTTCGAATCAACCAAAAAAATTTTAAAATTTTGAACCAATTAAAGTCAACGGCTTAAATTGATCAAGTTTCGTATTAAACTCATACTTAGAACAATTTCATATATGAATTAGAGCGTATGTCTTGTTTTATTTTTTTAATAATAGTAATCTTTAAGGGTATATTTAGTCGAGAATTTATTAATGGAATGTAATAATATTCTATTGTTTAGGAGGAAACTTTATAATAGAATGAGATGAAAGAGAAGAGTTTTATATTAAACCTCATTTAATCCTAAACAGTAAAAATGAAAAAACCTCGATTTGGAAGATTTATGATAGAATGTAAAATGATAAACAACTTTATACTATATTGCATTATAAACCCTTCATCCAAACAACATTTCATTGAGTGCAAAGAACAGTTTTCTAATATTACATTTATTTACGCTCCATTCTATTATAAATCATTCTATTTCATTCTATTAAAAATTTTACGTCTAGCCAAACATAGCCTAAATGCATTTCTAATAAATCCTTGAGTGCATTCAATAGTTAATACAAACATTATATGTATATATATTTGTGTGTGTGTGTGACAATACATGGATTAGCAAACATGTGGCCTTATAAAATAACCTTTATCCATTATTTTGTAATATTTATCTTCTACTAATTTAAGTCAAATTATAAATAATATTAATCAAATTCCTTATAAATTGCCTTTATATAAAGTTATTGAGCTAATTAATCATAAATCTAAGTCATATAATCACACACTAATATGGATAAAATTAAGCACATAAAAATTACAAATATAACTAAAGATTTATAATTTTCTATTTGATCCGGTTATAAAATAAAAGATTAGTTACTTATGATCAGAATTTTTTTTTAATGTTTTAAAAACCGAACTGAAAATTAAACCGATAAGACAAGAACTTTGAGGTTTAAAAGATTCAACTGGTATTAGATTGTTATAAATTCAGCTAAAGATTAAATAAAATTAAAGAATTTGAAATATAATTAAAAGATATTATCTTTACCCATAAAAAAATTGAAGTTTAATAAAAAAGATATTATTAAATAAAAATTAATTCATTTATTTTATTTTATAAGAGTTTATTAATTTATTAAAATTGACCGATTAATTAATAAATTTATCATTACCGAACTAGATGGTTGATCGGTTCAAGATTTTCACCTTTGAACTAACCGAATAAGTTGAATTTTTTAATTATTAAAAAAAATTAACACGTTTTCTAAAAAAAATAACTTCCAAATCATCGTAACATAACACCTAACTTAACGACTACGTACCCACCATGCATGGAATTATTATTTTGGTTAGGTTACGTTTAGCCAAACAGAAACTAATTAATCTATAGTTAAGGATGTGTTAAGTTGGTGGTTATGATAGATTAGACTACACCTGAAGTTGGTTAAGAGACACAAATATATACATACGTACAGACACCAACACCAACGAAGAAGACAGCCTGAGATGGGCGACCAAACGTTTCCTAACAAGACAATAGAAAAGAACAAAACATAACGTATATTATAATAAACTCATTAAAAAAATAAGTATTGTATTAAATTACGAGATTATGATCTAATAGAAAGCTGACAAAACTTAACATTCTCATGCCTCTTGCCAATATTATACTTTTAATAAGGACATTTCACCTAAAAAATCGACTTATAAATAAGAAATGAATGGATCATTATTTATTTATTGGGTTAATTATAGTTTGATTTTTTTTATTTTTATATCACTTTTATATTTTATTAGTATTCTATTAATTCATAAATTTAAGATAATTTTTGTATTATAATTTAAGATGACAAAAATAAATAGACTAAAACTAGAGAGAATTGTGTGATATTATACTTTTAATAAGTAATAAATTCAATAACATCATGATTGAAATTAAAAATATCAAACTATAAAAAGTTTAAGCATATTTAATTTTATCAACTTGAATTTCTTATATTTCAAATTTTATCGCTTATTTTTATTTTATTACTTAACTATAATAATATTCTTTTTTTAGATGTCATTAGTATTTTGTTAATTAATAATTTTAAAATGAGATTATATTGGAACTTAAGAATTATAATAATACTATTTTTTCTGAAGTCAAAATAGATAAAAATAAATAAATAGAGGGAATTATGTGATAGCTAAATAATATCACTAATATTTTTTAAAATATGAGAATTAAAATGAAAAAGATTATTATACTACAAGAGGTTAAGTGTGTTTAATTCGTATATAATCCCCATAAATTTTGGTTTTTAAATATTAATACAATTGTTAGGCAATTGTTACAGTGACAGAGATAAAGATGTTCTATTATATGTGTAACCTTATTGAAAAAAATAAGGCAAAAATATAATTGTAAGAGACAAACTATAACTTGTTCGTATTAATGAAAAATTGATAATGACAAAAAAGACACACTCTGACTCTCCGATGAGAAGATGTCAGAAAATAATATGAGAAAAAGAAGGCTTAAAAAGAATTGAAGGGAAGTGATTAAGAATGATATGACTTTGATAGAACTTATCCGAAGTATAGCCCACAATAAAAAAACTTTGACATACTACAATCCGAATAAAGAGTCTTACTTTGAGCTTTTTTGTTTAATTTGTAGTACTTATTTCCTAAATAGTTAACTTAGGTAGGCAATGTTTGGTACAACATAAAGAGTGATTCCCATACTTTAGGGCTTTCTTTTCATGAAGATTAATAAACATAAAATATAGAGTTATATGCCACTTTAGCACCAAAAACTATAGCTTTGCTTTTGCTTTTACTCCTATAAGGTAAAATGCCTTTTAATCATCATCACCTTTATAAATTGAAAATTAAAGGACTTGTGGCTCAAAATAAGCATATTTGATTAAGGGTTCAAAAGGATACTTTGAAAAGGATTCTTTGAAAAGGATTCATATCAAGAAAGCTTTAGGGTTGATAAGACTTAAAGAGTAAGAAATGTAGGACTCTAGGGTTTTTTCATAATTTAAGCTATAAGAACCAACTTTATTGAACCCTAATTTAAGCTATAAGAATCAACTTCATTAGGTTGAATAAAATATTTTTCTACAAATAAATATTTAAAATAAAATAAGATAATATAACATACTTAAATTCAATTTCAAGAAATGCAAGAATATAAGATTTTCCGTAATAATTATAAGAACTAATTTTATCAATTCTCATTAAAATTATAAGAATTATGTAATTTTAATAAGTTATTTTGATTAATTAATATATTTAAAATAAGATGAAATTTTCTATTTCGGTTATAATATTTTTATCATGTTCTACTAAATTTTTTTCACACATTTAAGTAAATTTTATGTAAATATATATACAAAAATTAATAAAATAAGGTTAAAACATGGTAACGTAAGATTTGATATTCCAAAACATGTGGTTACATGAGGATGAAACATGGTCGGTCAGGAGTCCGTGCATAATTATTTGAAAAGCCAATTCAAGCGGAGTGATTTGTCTTGTTATATATTCATCTTTTGTTGACTTGATGTTTGATTAGACACGATCAGAGGGCTGTGATTGTGATTCACTTTTGCTTTTTGACTGCTTCTTCTTCTTTACCTTCTCTCTGGTCATTTCAAGGTCGGTAAGAAGAGACGAGCGAGCAATGAGACCAGAACACAGTGCTTTTCGATTCTCATACCTAACAGCTCTTGATCTTAACGTATGTGTTTAGGATGCTACTTTGGACAAGTTCGTTGTCATGTTCCTATGGTGCTACAGATTATTAACAGTTTGCACTTTTGTTGCTCTCAAGATACCATATTTCTAGAAAAAGTTAAGTAAAAATCAAGCATATTTTATTAAGAAAAAAGCTATAGATTGTTAGAAATGTCAAAAAAGGCTCAACTTGTCCAGCTCAATTAGTTAAAATTGGGTTAGTTGGACCGATCATGATCAGATTGACATTTAAAAACGACATCATTTTAAATTTTTTTTAAAAATATATGATAGGTCGGTTAGCTCTTGATTGAGTCATGGGCCGGCCTAGGACATTGACATCTTTATATACTATCAACTAAGTTTCGCTAATATGCGAGATTTAAAGAAGTCTAATAATATACAACCTTATTCTTAATTGCTAGAAAGACTATTTCTAATACACTTATATGATTAAAAATATAGACATTTGCATATACATATTAAAATAAATAATAATAATGACAAATAAGGCATATTATATAAGTAGTGAATAGAAAATTATATTTCTAAAAAATAAAACTTGTTTATTTTATAATAATAATAATCACTAAAAATTACTAATTGCTAATCATGTTATTAATATGGGAAATGGGTTGCTTTCTTGTTTTATTGATCAATATGCCAAATTTCAAAAGTAGCCAGAGAAGTTAGAGGTAAAAAATGCATATTTTCATAATTAGTATGTATTGATTGTTATTATTACTATTTATATTAGTAAATAATTCTTGGATATATAATTGATTATATTTTATTACTTACAAATAGTTAATTTTAAAAATAACTATCATAAAAAATAAAGTCGACGTGTTTAGTACACAGGGTTTCCCGCAAAGGAAAAGTTATAACGTACGCAACTTTCTCTTTGTATTTTTACAAAGAGACTATTTCTGTAATTTGAACTTGAAGGCTCACTCTTAATTATTAAAAATATCATAATAATTAATCATGTAATTGATTATGTTTCATTAATTATAAATATTTACTAATATTATTTATAACTTTTCTAAAATAAATCTTTATTTAATAATAATAAATTATCACCAATTAGTGTCATGTAATTGATCCTATTTAAATAAAGATGGGTTGGAGGGAAAAATATGCATCTTTTATTCAAAAAAGTTATAGAATTAGTGAATATGGATGGTTATATTAAAAACAACAAAATATAATATTTTTTAAATACAAATTTTATTTAATAATAATGATTCCTTAAAAATTATTAATTATTAATCATGTAATTAGTCTCATTTTATTAATATAAGAAAAGGGTTTTCTTGTTTCAATCATCAAGACTTTGTGGCATCAATGCATCACTTTATTTTAAGCTTTACTTAGAAGACAACAAATGAGGCCAATTTGGGGTGGAAAGATTCTATCAAGGATTGAATATACTATTTGCTAAGTCTTGGAGCTTTCTAGTTACTTTATTTAGTTGATTTCTAATCAATTTGTTTATTCCAAATGAACTTTGAAAAGTGTGAAAGGCTATTAGGGCTTGGAAGAAACCTTCTCTATGCTTTGGTTCAATTAGTATAAAGTAAAGAGAATACTATGCCTTTGGATTGAATTCCAAGATGTCTTTACTCAGTTTCTTTTTTATTCATTTGTTTGCTTTCTTCCCTTTTCAATGGTTGAAAGGCATGAGCATATTCCACTTAGAAAGTCTTCTAAGGATCACATTGCATGAACTAGTCAATCTATAGTCAATAAGTAATAGGTTTAAATGGGTAAATTCGAGATCAATTAAACTTATAATATGAACTCTGAGTCTATATCTGATTGAATTTAGATATTAAAACTCAAATTTATAATCAATTAAGTTGAATTTAATTTGATAAATTTAAATTAAGTTAATTTATTATTTTTAAATAAATAAAAGTTTTTAATTAGATTAAATTCTAAGACAACTTTTACTCTTTCGTAGTTTCTTTTTTATTCATTTGTTTGCTTTTCTTGTCTTTTCAATGATTGCAATCAATACAAAGGCATGAGCATATTCCACTTGGAAAGTCTTGAAATGATCACAATGCATGAACTAATCAATTAGGTTTAAATAGTTGAATTGGAGACTAATTCAACTTATTAATTAATTTTGAAGTGTACAAGACTTATTAAATTATTATAATTAATTAAGCTACAAAAACATCACAAACCCATCCACTGCCACTCCCTCTTATTTGCAAAGACTTTGTCAAATTTCCTGCTTTCTAAACAATCTTGATAACATCTTGAACATATTCCATACATTCCATATAAGCTCTAATCAGAAGAGTCCAAATATGAACTTATACAATATTTATCTAAACAACAATAACAATTCCAATACACAAGGCTCGGTTGGAATTAACGATACTTCTTTATCTTTTGATTTGTTCTGTTGGATCGGTTGCTTAAGATCTTTGGTCTTTACCTGGATCTGATGGAAAAAATGGGATCATTTATTATAGACTTGATAAGAATGATTCTGATATAGTTCATAGCCTATTAAAAGTAGAAGGCGCTCTGGTGGGATCCTCACGGACAAAAAAAGATCGTAGTCGGTTTGATAATGATCGAGTGGCATTGCTTCTTCGGAGAGCAATCTCCAATAAACAGATAAGGTAGATATAATTGTAAACTACGGTTGAATCTATAAAAACATTAGTTTATACATTTCTCTTAATTTCAACTTTAAGAATTATTTTTTTAATGATCTTTTTCGGGAATCACCCAAAGTTCCAACTAACAAGATAATATACGTAACTTTTTTTTGAAATTTTATAAAGAGGTTTTTGTGATTCGAACATGTAATCTTCTAGTCAAAAGAAATAACCACCGTATCTATATAAAGAATAAGAAGAAGATGAGGCCAAACAAAGAAATAAAGTTATTCTTCTGAGGTTTTCTCATACAAAGAGTCTAAATTTGCAAAGATGAAAAAGACAACAACCGTTTTTTATTAAAAAAGGAGGAGAAAAAAAGTTAAAAATTATTATTTTTTCAGCCTAAAATCTTAGCAAACATCAAAACATTAATGATTATTTTGTTATTCTTTCTTGGTTTCTTGGTTTCATGGCCTTTGGAGATATAGTTGGAGTGGACACCACTATGCCTGTCGTCTGGCAGGCAAAGTATCCCACTAAGATCTTCTAGCTTACATGCATATTTACTTTAACTTTGTCCTTTTCACTTGAAACCATCTTCCTCTGTTGCTTCTCTTCACTTTCAGAAGTAAAAGCTACCCGTACTCATACATTCCTTCCTCCGTTCTCTTTGCTTATGTTACACATAAATATATGTTTTACCTGCATTTCCCATAAGAACTTGTCATCAGAATTGAACAAAAAATAAAAAAAACCATTCAGATTAAATCCACTCAAAAAAACAATTCTCAACAAAGTACTCAAAATCCTACATGAGCTTTTAAAAAGGAATATATTAAAACAAGACAAGAACGAGAACGAGAACAACAACAACAATATCCGCTATCCACCGAGTCTGAAAAGATTCAATAATACATAACTTTACCTCTATTTAGTAGAGAGGTTGTTTCTGATAAGGGAAAGAACGAGAAGATAACATCAAAAGAATGTTTTTTTTTTGCTTGTCTTTCTTTTTAGGAAACACTTAGAGATTAATCATTTTTATAATCTTTGGATTATTGAAAAAAGAGCATTCAAATGTTAGCTCATGTTTCTGTAGATACCCAGATACTTTCTTTTTTTTGTTCATGTCTATTCATCATATGTCCAACACGTGGAAAGCTAACATTAAATTATAGAAGATGGTAAGAACTAAGAACCACACAAGAATCAAAGCAAACACTTAGTCTTCTTGGCCCTCAACGTGTGATGGGGCTAAGGACTGCATGTCTTTACCTTTGTAGAACTCCAACATTTACATGAATAAGAGAATAAGACATTAGAGTACTACACAAACGCATGGATAGATTCCTGCTACGTGTACTAAGTGCCAACCAAACGGAAAGTCATAAATCAAAGTCAGAAATGAAAAAGGGAAGACAGAAATGACCAAAGGCCTAGTGTTCAAAAAAGTGAAACAACCAAAATATGTATGATCACAAGGAAACCAGTAACTTTTGGGTACTATTGATATGAGACCTTAATAATGATTTGATTGCATATTGGAGATGATCAAGAGAAAAGGGTTTTTTATTGCTGTTGTTATTGTTATTGTACTGTAGAATAGTAAAGATATCTCAATGTCGGTAGACCTGACATTATTAGAGATATCTTCTTTTATCTTCCCTCTGGCATGTCATTCAAAGATCAATGAGAGCCTATATGGCACACTAAATCACACAATTACTTGGTTAATGGTAATTTTGATTGAAAGTTTAGAACCAAAAGAGCAAATAGGCTTAGCTAGAGAGTAGTGAGCTAAATGTGTTTGTTCAAATGATAAGAAGCAACCCATTATCTAAAAGGCTAATCATCAACTGGGTCACTCCAAATCATTATGTCTTTAAGAGACACCAATGTTTCTTGATACTCCCAGCAAGGCAAACATTTTTTAGGGTTTAAGCTTTTAGGTTTTATAAGTTCAAGACATCAAAACTTCCCCACATATTATAACAAAAGTATTTCCAACTTGATTGCTTCTACTAAATATGGAATTAAGTAACGAAACAGAAAGTGGAACATACCTCTTTTTAAAAGAATGTTATGAAAATAGTCCTAGGTGGGTTTTGGAGGAGCCTGCTTGAAGGCTACAGTGGGAGCAATTCTGCAACTCCTCCTTTGATGCTCAAGCACAAGTTCAGTTGCAAACCAATCAAGCTTCTCAGAATTGCTCTGTTCTCCAATCCTTTTGCCCCCAAAAAGAACAGACTCTACATTTTTCTGCTTCAACATTTCCTCTGCTATTCCAATCAACATCTTCACATTGTTTGCACTGGAGTCATTGTCCACATTTGGTCCACGCCCACCTAAACTGGACCCATTTGCCTGTCACACACACACAAGGTAATTAGAGTCTTAAGCAGATCCAATCAACCAATTATCCAAAATGAAAGCAAAAAAAGAAGAACCAATGAATACATACGTAAGAGAAAGAATGCAAGTTATGGCACCTAAGAAGCAAATTTTGCAACATTTTATTCTAAAATTAACTGCGAAAGAGATACGGTCAACAAATTAATATTACTTGTGAAGAACGGCAATTGTTAGGAAATAATTGAGTTCGGATTCAATCACTCTTACCCCTTTTCATTTAAAGAAGGGATCACAGGAACTCA
>JAOQMP010000003.1:36322303-36335630 GCA_027563575.1 Erythroxylum pedicellare
ACTACGTGTATAACATGCATGTCATTCATGTGTCTTTACACTTTCAAGCCATTTGTCACAACTAATTCACCATTTGTCATCTGCCTATTAGTGCCATGTGTCACACTATCATTGGTCCATAATATCCCAAATTTCTTGAAGATTTTTAGAATTCACCAAAAATTCCGAAATAATAATATGACTCTCCAAATAATTTTTCGACTCAGAAATAATTCACCAAATTTCCAAAATATCCAAAATATACTAAAATTGCCAAATCACATTTAATACACTCTAATAAATCCACAATCTCCACTTATAAATCAAATTTACCCAGAAATGCCAATGAATGCATGTACAATCATATGAATGTGCAAAATAAATGTGTATATTACTATTGCTTTATGCATGATGTGCATTTTCCTAATTTCTTAGAAATTTCTTAAAATTCACAATTCTAGCTCTAACATGGGTAACGGGAAGTTACACTTTAAGCAAGGAATTCAAGGTGGGTTTATGTTTATAATGGAGTAATGAGCCATGACTATCTTTTTAGATTTAAGTGCATTAAGTATTTTCAATTGTTTTATGAACGTTACATTATTGCTTTTTAAATGATTGAGAAATTCCCATATGTTTAGTATAGGAACTATTGTTGATGAATTATGAAATGGAAATGGAAATGGTTTTCAAAATATTTCATGCTTATGAAAAACATGGTTTTGAAATGTGCCCATGAAATACATGTTATGTGGGTTTGTGGTAGTCTATTCGGTTATGGCAAGTGCAATTTGACTATATTAAAGCCTTCTCCCACCTACCCGCGAGTGACATGGAGCTCCTTCATGGACTCCATCATATTTACAGCTACGTAAAACCATTATGTGGAATTGGGATAGTACGTTCTATTTACAGCTACATAAGACTATTATGTGAGAATGTGTTAGTACATTCTATTTATGGCCTACTTAAACTAATTTTTATGTGATTATGTGTTTAGAATGTGTTGACAAGTTTAATGAATGCATGATGTATATTGCTTATGTTGGCCCTCGAAATTATTTTCCTCTATGAATAAGCATGACTTAAATTAATTTTAAGGTCTAGATAGATTAATTTATTTTTTTGGAGTTAAGTAGCATGTTAATATGAGTAAGATTTTATGACATAGGTTAATTGAATTAAAGTGTTAAGATGGTAAGTTTGCATGAGGGGAATTTTTGGAAGATCACTTAAGATGAAAAGTCTTAAGGCATTGAAGGAAGGGCAAAATGGGAAGAAGGAATTGTTTTCTTACACTTAAGAAGAGAAAAATATGAGTGAATACTAAAAGAAGAGAGAAAATACTAAAATAAGAAAGAAAGGGAGAGATAGTGTCATGGGTTAAGAGAAAGAAGATAGTTGAGCTAAGTTTCAATTTTCTTAGTTTTAGAGGGTGATTTTGAAGTTGTGCCAGAAGGGAAAAAGAAAGAGGAAGGTTAAAGCTTCCACTAGAGCCAAGAAACTCATTGTTTGGTGAAGATTCAAGGTAAATTTATGTTTAATCTTTTGGATTTTTGGAAGGGTTTTGGTTCAAAGGGCTTAGGAAATGCATGGGTGTTTAAGTATTTTAGGATTAATTTCATACATAGGGTTCTTTGGTGTTCCAATTTAAATTCCTATTAAATGGGGATTTTTTTTGGGTAATGGTGAAGGGAGGCAAGAGAGGCAAGAGGAGAAAGAGGAGAGGCATCCTTGAGCAAGTTTACAAGCAAGGAAATTAAGGTGGGTTTTAGGTTTATAATTAGATAATGAGCTATTATGTTTTCTTTTTAGTCAAGAGAATGAAATGATTTCTCATTTCTTTATAATTGTGGCATTTGTTGTTTTTGAATGATTTGATAAATTGCAATATACTTGACATTTGAATTTGATTGATGAATTGTGAAAAGATTATGCAAGTGCATATGAAATATTTCATGTTCATGAAAAGTATGTTTCAAAATGTGCCATTTGGGCAACATGTTTATAAGTGATGAAATGCATGTTATGTGGGTTTGGTTTGTTCCCTTAAGTATGTCAAGTGTAGTTTGACTAAAGACTTCTCCCGCCTGCCCGCTAGTGGTATAGAGCTCTTTCACAAACTCCCATAAGTTTACAGCTATGTTTGTAGGATTGCGATAGTATGTTCTATTCACGATTACACAGGACTCTTATGAAAAATATGTAGTACGTTCTATTTTTGGACCTACCCAAACCATTCTAAGGTGTTTATATGTTTCATGATATGTTGACAAGATTGATGCATAAATGATTTGTAATATTGTGAATTAGTTTGAGAATTTGAGGACTATGCTTTTTATGCGTCATAAGAATTTTAATGGAAAATGAACATTTTAAATGGTTTTGCTTGTTATTAATTATAAACTTGTTAACCATGTACTTTTAAGCTTACCCCTCCATTTCTGTCCCATCTTTAGGTGAAGAGCATAAGAACAAGTAACCAAGGGTCAAGGCGTCACTCCGATTATCCATAATTTTGTATTTAAGCTAGTTTTTTAAAACAAGACTTTAGATGCATTTTGAGCACATTACTGTTCATGTATCTATTGTATTTTAGGATTTTGAGATATTGATGTATTGTGGCTCAAAATTCCCATTAAATTTTTGCAAAACTCTTATCTTTCCAAATTGTTCATTTCACTTTCAAGTTTTTCGTTGGGGTAAGAATGTATGTTCTGACTTTAGGAGAAATACTGTATTGATCTTAGCTAAATTAGACAAAGTTTTCTTCTTAGAAGTTGTAGTTTATCTTTCTAGATTTCTAACACTATATAGTATGAAAATTTTGGATTTCAGAGTTAAAAGATATAATCGTTAGAAATTTGAGATGCTGTCTAGGATGAACATTCGGGATAGTTATATTGATTTGACTTTGCATGGAAGTTGTAGGTCTAGAAGTCTTCTTTGAAACAATTTTTGAATAACCTTAATCTAATATTTCTAGTGAAAGTTATGCCCTTTTTACCAATACAGCTTGGAAGAAGAAAAGCAAGAAGGGGAAAGTAGCAATCGCGACGATTTTAGAGGCTTGCGCGAAAGTCATGATCGCAACTCGCAGGTCCCCCCCAAACCTGAACATATTCCACTCTTTTGAGCATAACTTTGTCGTCTAAATTTCAAATGACATGATTTTTAAACCAATGAATTAATAACACATTTATCTATCTCTCATAAAAAATTTATATATTTTGGTATTGATTTGGAAAGGATTGATCGAATCAAAGTAAGGGTATTTGTTGGAAGAGCATGAACTGGATACTTTATTGAACATACTTTGGTATTTTGATGATATCTTGATCTATAGATTTTCAAATGAGATTATTATTGTTTACAAATAAAGTAAATACATAGAGATACAAATCTTTTGAAGAAATTGAATTTTAATTTAGTGTCTAATGCTTTCAATTTCCGGATGGAATTTGACTATAGTATACTATTTTAGTTTAATAATAGCCCGAAATGTTTGGTCTATAACTTTTAGATTTCTAAACCAAATTGAATGATTTTGGTGTCATTAGAAACTCAAGACAATGAGTAACAAATATTCTAAATAAGTCAATTTGTAACTCAAATTGAGGTTTCCCAAAATCTATTCTGAAATAGGAGAAATGAGTTTGTTTTTTTTTGTTTGACTAGTGTGGGCACGTCACCCTTGTGGGATGCCCGTTCAGATGTCACTTAGGATGTAAGACATGTGCCTCGCGAGGGTGGGGTCACAACAACTTATGAATTGATAGATAATGTGAGAATTTTGGAGCTATATGTTTTATGAAATTGATGCAAAGTGATTATGACATTGAGCATTTTCAATAGTTTTGCGTGTTCTTAGTTATAAACTTGATGCCCACGATTCTTCCCATATTCAAGTGATAAGAAAGAGACCGAGCGAGCAAGAGTGTCATGGCATCACTCTAAATTTGCATAATTTGTTTTTTAAAGCTAGTTATGTAAAACAAGGCTTTAGTCGCATTTCAAGTATTATTGTTCATGTATCTTTTGTATTTTTGGGTTATGATGAAATGTAGCTTGAAATGCCTATTGAAGCTTTGTAAAAATTGTTTCTTTTGATGTTAATGAAATATGAATTAGTGTGGATGATATTGAGTTGAAATTGGGTATACTTGAAGAAGTTATCAACTCGAGATGATGATTCTGAACATGAATTGTTGTTATATATAGGTGAGATGTTATGGAAAAGAAAGATATGATTTTTGTGAAGGATGAGAATTGGTTGTAAGTGATGAATGAAATAAGTTGAGATTTGAGAATTTAATGAAATCAATTTGGCAGTTGAATGGCTAAGAATTGATATTGCATTAGAAGAGGTGAATTTGGGAAGACTCTGAGTGAAAGTGATGTGAGAATGGATGTAGGAACCATTGGAGAGGCTTTAGAGGGAGTTTTGTCTTACTTATGTCCATTAGACGGATTTTAGGTCCGTTAAATGGAACTTCTTAGGTCTAAAAATGTCCCCAATTCAGTCCATGTCCTTTAAATGGACATTAGGTCTATTAAATGGACCTTCACGGGTTTGGAAGACGCCACAGAGCCCATGTATGTTTGTTAGCTGGAGGTATTGTCCTTTTAATAGACATATACTATACGCTTTTGGAAATTCACAATTGTTACCCTCCAAATGGAAAATTCTCTTTTTGGTGTCTGCACAAAAGTTGTAGATCTAGAAGTACTCTTTGAAACCATCTCAAAATGACCTTAATCTGACATCATTAAAGAAAGTTATGTCTATTATCCCCAAAATAGGTACAGTTATAAATTGTGGGCTCATCAATGCTTTTCTGTAATACATTTAGGCTCAAATGGAACTTGAAATGTACTTAGTAGAGAAAACACAAATGAGTGATATGTTAAGGTGATGTTTGAGGACATAAACATAAGAATGGATTGTCATATTTCCATTGATCTAATAGGAAATTTTTGGGATGTTATGAGAATGAAGATGAACTGATGATGGCTAATGAGAGTTCATTGAAACAACCCTACAAGATAATACACCCATGCTTCTGATTTCGAAGTTAAACTCTAGAAATGGGGTCTAATATTAGGTTCGTTAAATGGACCTTCATAGGTCTGGAAAACACTCCAGACCCCGTTTGGGGAGGTGTATGTCCATTTAGTGAACATACATGGGACACTTACGAAAATTTGCAATTTTGACCCTCTAAACGATAAAATCTCGCTTCGTGCTTGACGAAAGTTCTAGATCTCGAAGTCCTCTTCAAGACCATCATAGAATGAAATTAATTCAACATCTACAAAAAAAGTTATACCTTTTGTCCGAAGATATGTTTGTTTATAGATTATTGACTAATCAATGGTTTTCCCATAAGATGTTTAGGCTTGATAGTGATATTGAATGAGCCTAATTAATGTAGGATTGAGCTATTAACTTAAGGAGAGTGTATTAGGTGCTAAGGAATAATTCAAAGATCATGTTAGTTGATTTTGAGACGAGTACTAAGGAAATGTACTTAGGAATGTCATTGAACATGCATTGTACATATTTCATATACATAATTGTGCACTAATGAATACTTATAATTGTGCTAAGTTATTAATATGTGTGTGCAATATGTGGATTGCATAATGTTTATGCACAGGATAAACGTCCGCGTTCAAATGTTTCTAGATCATGGAAGCTAATGCTAATCTGGGGCATATTATGAGCCAACCTAGATAGTCTTAGTTACTGATTATTATGTTTGTATTATGTATTGAAAGATTATGCAATAAAAATGTGATTGTTCTGATTCTGGACATTGAAGGTCCGATGATTTTGATTTATGAATGAGATATTGAAGTGCAACTTGTATGTGAATGTGACGAAATAAATACTTCTTAACAGGATTGTTGAATGCTGGACCAAGGTCCGATGATGAATGTGTTCTAAATGTAAATATGTATATAAATAAGAAAGTGATTCTCAATAGAAATGTTGAATGTCAGACTAAGGTCCGACGACAAGTGAAAGTGACTAATTGATCATATATGATTGATGCATTCCATTACATGAATGCATGAAATATAATGACAGTTATGACCGGAGTCGCCACCGAAAAAGAGCTTAAAGCTTAGAAAGTGAAAAAGAGCCTCGAGCTCAGTTATGAATATACTCAGTATCTACTAAGAGATATGGAATATTATCTAATACAGCTCGGTATCCATTAAAAGATATGACCTACTGAAATAGGCACTCGGTCATAACAAAGTAACAAATTAAAAGTGAGTCTCATAAGGATAGCATATGCATATGATATGTATTATTTAAATAGTTTGAATGATTTCTAAATGTGATAAATGTTGAATGATTGAAGTGATTCTAAATAAAAAGATGTGAATTATGTGTAAATAAGTGATGATATGTGTTATGTGAATAAGTAAGTCATCGAGGATAGTCACTCACTGAGTTTGCAAAACTCACCCAAACTTTGCAATGTTTTTTAGGCTCAAAAGAGTTATACCCTTAGGCAAATTGAAGTATAGCCACTGCATTCAAGTAAGAGATAGAAGTTGAAACCAATTCGCGTCTGCATTTGTATTCCTTTATTTTTGTATCAACTTTAGTCTTCCGCAATTATTGTATCATGTGTATAAGTACATTTCTGTTTTGCAATAACTTTCTAAATTAGAGATGTTTGTAAATGATCATGTACCATAATGACATTACGATTTTAAGTGTTTTGTATCAGTAATGGTCCCTAGTGACTAATGAAATTTAGATGATTTGTTAAGTGATTGTAACCTTTGTGACTAAAAAAGTTTTTGAATAAAGTGGACCCAATTTGATCATTAATTTTCGCGTATACTTGTGCTATTTTTGAAAATTTTGTATCAAGTTCGAGTGTTTGACCGTTCAAGCATGTCATCCTTGCAGGGTATGTATTCGGACATCTCTCAAGATGTCAAACATGTGTTTTGCGAGAGTGGGATGCTATATTGGCTCTGTTCAGTGAATTTGTTCTCTGGCAAATACCCACATGTTTGTTTAAGTATCTTTATATTTTACCCTATGAGATTGACTATTTATTTCATAAGGAAAGACAAAAACGTATGCTAGTCTTTTTACGTTCTATTAATATCCAATCTTAATAGAAAAATGACTAAGAACATTTAAGAATAATACATAAATGCAATATGAATTTCATAATTATAATCTTATTATAATTTCATTTGTAATGTACAATTATCTTATCAACTTTATCATATACATCTAAATATGTATAAGATAAAAAATATTTTTAAATAATTTGTTACTAAATTACACGCAACAATAGTGGTAAGCAGTTAAAAGTCGTGATTACGAGTCCCTAAACTTTGAAGCATCAACCGTTAATGAAGGTAACTGGGCGGTTCAATAATTCAAAAGTGCTGTCCGTAAGAGGACTAAGGAAGAAAGATGGTTGGCCACGCCATATCTTTTTCTTCCTTGGCGTGCGCTTACGAATGTCGCTTGCTTTGAATGCCTGAGTTTACATTGACTGATCCAACAGAAATATTCACTCCGACTGGGCAAGAGGTTGTGGTTCATGTTTTCTAAGAAGTGTTTGAGAAATACATGCAAAATCATCAGTCCTGAAAACAGTTGCCTCTTTTTCGTCCTCATCGGTTGAGGATTCAACTGATCTAACGTTTTGAAAAATGTAAACACCATCTCTTTCAGTGTCCAACCGCACCAAAAATCTGACTCAAAGACTGGCAAGGCATAACTTTTTCGTTTTGTCAAATATTGAGGATCAGCTTACACCATTGGCCCTTGTACTTACTGTTACCTGGTAGTTTCAGTATATAAGTGGTCCCAGGATCTTCAGTGCCTCCCACGAACTTCTCAACTCATAACAACACTTCTATACTTTTTTTCCATCTCATGGATTACTCTTCATCATTATATCTATTTCAAATTTTTGGCGCTCTGGTATTCATGCTTTTGTGTACTCTATGGTGGTCCAAAAAGTACAATCCTGGGAAAACCGAGAGGCGCAATCTTGTACCAGAAGCACCAGGTGGCTTACCAGTTATAGGTCATCTTCATCGACTTGCCGGAACCAAAAACTTAACTGAATCCTTGTCGTCCATGGCGGATAAATATGGTCCCATCTTCTCGGTCAGGATGGGAGTACACCCAACAGTAGTGGTAAGCAGTTACGAGTTACTTAAGGAGTTGTTCACTACATGTGACAGAAGTTTCGCTTCACGCCCAAATACATCTCAAAGCAAATACCTCGGTTACAATTCGTCGGTATTCGCTTTCGCACCATATGGAAAATATTGGCGAGATTTACGTAAGCTGGCGGTGATGGAGCTTCTCTCCATCAACAGGCTCAAATCACTGAGGCATTATCAGGTTTCCGAGGTTAACCACTTGATTAACGACATGTTTATGTTGAGCGAGAGGAACGAGCATCGTCCAGTTAAGATCGTGCTGAGTGAATGGCTTCAAGAATTAACCTTCAATATCATTACTTTAAAGATATCAAGGCAGAGATTCTTCAAGAGGAATGTCGACGGAAATGTCAGCAACCAAGATAATCACGATAAACACGTGGGTAAAACTATCAGAGAATTCATGGAAGTTTTCGGCAGAGCAGTTCCTGGTGATCACATCCCTTTCTTAGGCTGGTTTGATTTTGGAGGAGCGATAAAACGCATGAAGCAGATCGCCCAGAAATTGGACGCAATCACAGAAAAATGGATTGAAGAACACAAGTCGAAGAGTAGTGACTCGGAGAAAGATATCATCGATGTCATGCTTTCTACCATTGGGGATGACACGACCTATGGCCATAAAAAAGATACCATTATCAAGGCAACAATATTGGTACGTTATATTTTACCATTATTTTATAAATATTTTAAAATCAAACTAATACTCAACATTTGAATATTTAATCAATTGTTGAATTTAAATTTGAGTTAAAACATTTGAATTTAAATTTGAGTCCAAACATTTCATAGATATATTATTTGTGAAAAAGTACATAAGACAATTTTCTCGTTACAAAACATTTGTCATAACCTGAGTTGAATAAAGTAAGTTCAATGCATATTTAAGAACTATGTTAATAAATTGAACATAATTTATAATTTGGATCTTTAAAACTATTAAATGGATGTCAATCTCTTTAAGTCTCCGATTACTTTATTAATTACATATTTTTTCTTTTATTAGTTTTGATACAATTAATAATTTACCTTTGATTAAAAGAATAATATATTATAATAAATTTTTTTCATATTTCGAAATTATTTAATAAATTAAACATAATTTGGATTCTGGATATTAAACTCTTTTAAGTCTTAAAGTGTTTTATTAATCATATACTAATTTTCTTTTTATTACTTTTAATACAATGGAAACTAATTATAATACGTCTTAATTTAAATCATGTTGTTAGACTTTTATGCTTGCTGGCTCAGACACCTCATCCATAAGTCTGACATGGATCTTCACCAACTTGTTAAACAATAAACATGTATTGGAGCGTGCCCAGGAAGAGCTTGACCGAAAAATTGGTAGAGATCGATTAGTGAATGAAATCGAGGCTGAGAATTTGATGTACATCCAAGCCATTATCAAAGAAACCTTACGGTTGTACCCACCTGGTCCATTGGGACTTCCACACGAGTCTATAGAAGATTGTTACCTTGGTGGGCATTTTATCCCAAAAGGGACTCGTCTGTTTACTAACTTCTGGAAGGTGCAAACAGACCCAAATTTTTGGTCAAATCCGAAGGAGTTCATGCCTGAAAGATTTATGACAACAAAAGCAAATGTTGATGTTTATGGTCAACATTTTGAGCTTCTTCCATTTGGCTCAGGAAGACGGTCTTGTCCTGGAATTAATCTAGCAATGCAAGAGATGTCACTGGCACTTGCAAGGTTACTTCAAGCATTTAACATCCACAGACCATCAAATGAACCAATTGACATGACTGCGGGCTTAAGTTTTGCCCGATTCAAAGAAAAACCTCTCGAAGTTTTGGTGACTCCGCGCCTTCCTCCTGAGCTTTATCAGTAGTAGAAAATGAGGAAGTTAATAAAATGTTCATGTTTATGTTTTTAATAAAGAGATGTCACAATCTTCTATCTCTTACAAAGTATAATGTAAGCCAAGTGTTAGCTTTTAAAAAATATGATCTTCTCAAATTAATGTAGGTCTAATATTCATGCACAATTCATCATTCCTCTTATATTGCCTTATACTACACTACCAAATCTTTTATATAGGGTGAAAAAAAGGTAAAGGAAATTTATAGACTAAATTATTGGAGTTTAGAGATTATTTTCCTTAATCCATTTAAGGAAATCAGGCTTATTTCATATTGCAATATCTTCTATAAAGCTATATCTAATTGATTGCAAATAGATTGAAGAATATGCTGCCTAATATCATCGATAGCTCTAAAGAGGAATTCTTTAATGATAGATAAACAGATAACATATTGATGGCATAAGAATTCCTCAGAGGCTAGTAAAAGAAATAAACTCTTACGAAATTTACTATAAAGGTTGATGTGAAAGGCATTAAATCTATATATCAGAAGTTCTTAGATTTCTTGAAGCTTTCATGGGATTGGTGGAGAAATGTATGCCCTCAGTATCTTTTAATGTTTTAATCAATAGGGAATTTACAAAGTTATTGAGGGTAGCTAAAGATTTACGGCAAAGAGACCCTGTGTCTCCATATCTATTCTCTTTAGGAATGGAAGTACTTATATTATTCATAGCCATAAGCTTACATTGTCATTACATTCTATAATTCATGTATTTACATCACCAAAGACATATGAGATTCTTTTCTTTTGATTCCAAATATAAACGTTCATTACACTCATAATTCATGTTTATACAGTGCATAACATATGAAAGTTCACAGCTTTATACAACATATATAGCATGAAACTGGGTACTGGACCAAAATAATTTCACAAGAAGTTTCGGAATTAGTTGACCAGACTTTTAAGCTATTCTTGGTTCCAAAACGGACATTAAACAGTATGTGATATTAAAATGAAATAATTTGAGCAATAAAATGAAATAATTATCAGATCTATTGAAGTTGAAAAAAATTCTAAAGAATTTCATTGGGAAGAAAGACATTAAACAGTATGTGATAAGATCAAAGAATATTTAGCTAGGCCTCCAATTTTAATGTTACCTTGGAAGGGAATACCTTTAAAGTTATATATTTCTACTGTAAAAGAATATATTAGGTGGTTACTAGCCAAAATAATGACGCATGTCATGGGTAGAATATCTATTATTTAAATAGAATTTTGACGCTAACAGAAAGAAGGTGTATCCCTATTTTGAAATTATGTCTGGTGCTATATTTTTCCTACTCAAAATTAAGACATTATTTACTTTAAAATCAAGTTAATGAGGTTTTTTAAATTGGTTTGATGAAATATATTCTGAACAAACTAGTTAGTTTGGTGAACATTAGAAAGTGGTTCATGACAATTATAGATTTTAACCTAGTTTATTATTCCCAAAAATTAGTAAAGGGTCAAGCGTTGGCTAACTTCTTAGCAAACACTTAATGATAAAAATCAAAAGGATGGGGAGTAATTAGTTACTTAAAGTTAATGACATAAGTGGATACATGATTCTATGTTAAAATTGATTGTTAAAATTAGATGCATAATATGATTAATTATTTGTAATATAAATCTTAACTTTTTAAACGTAAGAAACCTACTTTGTTAAATGGACATCCTTTGATTTGAATTGAGTGATCTAGTGAGAATTTGAACCTCCGTGTAATATTTTTTCTTTTGATGGTTAATATCTTCTTTGATTTTGAATTTTTATATCTTGAAATTTCATTTTGTTAGAATAAGGGCACTTAGGGGTTTAATGGTTTATGGCATATGCTAAATGTTACTGAACACTTATAAAAGTATAATTGTTTTTTTTAATTAGTAGACTTCAAGTTAGTTGTTAGGGTTTACTTATTATTAATTGCTTAAGAACAAACAATAATTTAAGTGTAGGAGAATTAATTCTATATTTTATATGTTAGTAGGTTTAAATAGGTTATGATTTGACATATTTGTAGCATGTTTTACATGGATTATATGATATTTTCCTATGTATGATTAATTATCTATAAGTGATGACATTGAGAAGAAATCTTATAATTTAGTGGAAATTTTTCTATAGATGTCCAATCAAGGAGATTTTGGAAGTAACTAAAAGCGAAGTATTTTTGTAGAAGACATTAGTGTTTGATTTAAGAAAAGTAAGGAAACCATCGTTTGTATCTCATGAATTTTAAGGGGCTGAATTACAAAGAAACCAATAATAGTGTTCTATATGTCGCTAGTGTAATTTGTCATTCTTTCAAGCAAGAAGTTACAAAACAAAACCGAAACCAATTATAACTTGGTGTTAGAGGCTAGTTACACAATGAATTGAGGTAATAAAAGTTCTAGAAACAAAATTGAAAATGATATTGATGTTACTCTAACACTAGTTCTTGTGCATAATTTTAAAGATACAAAAAAAAAACAGAAGATCAAGCAATTTATGACTATATTTTGTATCCCTAACTATAAATACAATTATTAGGTTTAACCTAATGAATTTTTAGAGGGTGTTCGATAGCTACCTTACTTAGGTTTTATAATTTTATTCTTTCTTAGTATTAAGGGAGAATCGGGAGAAAGATTAGATGAGATAGTAATAACTTCTCTAACTCTTTTCTTCATTCTTTCTATTATATTATGATTAATTTGTTTTGGTTTTGTTTTTTATTGAGTTTAGTGGCTAAAAGCCCTAGTTATGACTAGTGATATAGCTTGGGATGGATCTTTTGATTATTATTGCATGATTTGATTATTTGGTTAGTTAAATTTATTCTTTTATTCTTTAATCATTGGATTTTAAACTAAGCACCATAGACTAAATCTTAGGGATCTTATGAAGAACGCAGAGATGAAGTAGGATCTATGCATTAGAAGAATAAATGCCTTAGATATAAAGAAAGAAATATCCTAAACTACTATAGTTACGAAGAGATTAACTAGGATTAATGAGTTTGATTAGGTCGAATTACACATTTGGAGGTGGTATTTACCAAAGTGAATGATATTTGTAGATTGAATGATGTTTTAGTAGGAATGTTAGAATGTTTTTAGTGCTTAATTAATTGATTGTATAATAGCCCAGATTACCCGCTCACAAATATTGTCCGCTTTGGGCCTTGGCCTTAGGGGTGAGCATTATTCGGGCCAGCCCGATTACCCGGCCCGGCCCGAATTAATTCGGGTAAGCAAATGCTAAATT
>JAOQMP010000003.1:36365881-36384190 GCA_027563575.1 Erythroxylum pedicellare
CACTGGCCTGATCCAATGCTTCCCACAACAAGTCCGCTAGTCGTGGTCCATCCATCCGAGCATAGCCAAGTCCTTAGCCTGAGTCGAGTCAATCTCCACAAGGTCCGATGCTCTACCAAAATTCGCACCAAGTCTGATCCCATTCGCCCATGTTTGTCTTAGTGAAAGCTATCCGCACATAAGTCCATCAGTGCACGTCCATGGATAAGTCCATCTTCCATGATCAAGCTTCCTCATGGTGCAGTCTCGTCGGTCCATAACTAAGTCACAAGTCACAATCCGAGTTAGTATAAAAACCTCGCCCATTTACCTGCCTTCGTCCTACCTCGTCGAAGTTAAGTGTTTGTGCGCCTCATCGTGATCGCATGTCTTCGCGCATCCTCGCGAGCCTCATACACCTTTTCGCCTTCTTGCGCACTCTCGGGTCTTGCATGACTTAGTTTCCCAACTCCGTGTGGCCTCGCATCTGAATCTCACATCTCATCGAAGATTTCTGCCAATGCGCACCTACGCGTGCCCACGCGTCTCAAATCTCGCCTACTCTCGAGATCTTCGTCGATACTTCCCGTATCTCTCGCCTACTTCGCAAGTTCCTCGGATTTTGCTCGCCAACTCGAAAGTATTTGCCTTGTTCCTCATCAGCACGTCTTCCTCGTGCCAACTTACGTGCCAAACATTGGCCAAGGCTCACCAACACTCGCACGATCCCGTAGACTAAACTTAGGGGTCTAACAGTAGGCAAGCACGGTTCTCAACTTTTTGATGGACAGAAGCAGAGAATCGCAATAGATAGAGCAATTCTGAAAGATCCACGAATACTACTTTTAGATGAAGTTACAAGTCCACTTGATGCAGAATCAGAAAAGGTTATGCAGGAAGCATTGGACAGGATCATGGTCAGTCGAACAACTGTGATTGTTGCCCACCGATTAAGCACTGTCAGAAATGCTGACATGATTGCAGTCATTCACAGAGGAAAGATGATTGAAAAAGGTTCCAATATTTCTACCGAATTAATCGTTTCAATTGTATAGAACTAGATTGCATAATTGATTCTTCCAATACAGTAGAAATAGAACTCTTTTTAATGTATGTTGTTGGTGAAAGACTGCTTGGAGAAATTATGTCTGATTGATTAGGTTCCCATTCTGAGCTAATTAGGAATCTTGAAGGACTGTATTCCCAGCTTATACACTTGTAAGAGGTTAGTAAGGTGTCAAAACAAGCTGCGGAAGATCCGAAAGAATCAAGTCTTACTTCAGAGTTCTTCAGAAAATCAGGTCAGGAAATAGCACGATCCATAAGTCGGGTTTCATATGGGGTAGGAAATAGCAGTCGACGTTCTGCATATGCCTCATTTATTTTACCTAATGGAAGTAGTATCCACCCTGAAATTCCGCAAGGATATGAAACTCTATGAGAAGAAATTAGCCCAGAGGCCCCACTCTTGCACCTTTCAGCTCTCAACAAGCCTAAACTTCCCCTGCTTATATCAGGAATAATTGTTGGCATTGTCAATGGGTCCATATATCCAGTTCTTGGTTTGCTACTCTTTAGAGTTATTAAGACATTTTATAAATTGCCTCATAAATTGCGGGAAGATTCTAAGTTCTGGTCATCAATAATTCTGATTCCGACTCTAGTGTCCTTCATCGTATCTCCGTCGCAATCTTACCTATTCGCTGTCACCGGTGGCAAATTAATTCAACGGATTCGTTATATATGTTTTGAGAAGGTGGTCCACATGGAAATTGCTTGGTTTGATGAACCTGAGCACTCAAGTGGCTTCATTGGTGCTAGACTCTCAGGAGATGCAGTTTTAGCTCGTGCTTTGGTCGGGGACACTCTAGCTCAGATGATTCAAAACACTACTTCTGCAATAGCAGGATTAGTCATTGCCTTTTCTGCAAGTTGGCAATTGGCAATTGTTGTCGTTGTTTTATTTCCTCTGATAACAATCAGTGGATTTCTTCAAATAAAGTTCTTGAAAGGATACAACGGAAATGCCAAGATATGACCAAAAGCTCCTATTAACTCTTCTCCATGTATCTTATTATATTCGAAATTGTAAATGGAGACTCAAAGCTTGCAGATGATGCATGAGGAAGCAAGTCAAGTTGCAAATGATGCAGTTGCGAGTATACGAACGGTTGCATCTTTCTGCTTAGAAAAGAAAGTGATGGAACTATACAAAAATAAATGTGAAGGCCCTGTAATGACAACGGTAAGGCAGGGGTTGGTCAGCGGATTAGGATATGGACCATCAATCTTCATGATGATTTCAGCATATGCAGCCACATTCTTTGCAGCAGCTCAGCTCATTACTCATAGAAAAACCACACTCCAAGATATTTTTCAGGTGGGTAGATATTCGCTGTTGGTGAATATTTTTTTGAGATATTGTGATCATGTCTTAATGAGACAAATTACATGTTTACGTTGTTTAGGTGGTGTTTGATTTAGCTATGGCATCCGTTACAATTTCTCGAACAAGCTCCTTTGCTCCAGATTCTTCCAACGCCAAGACCGTTATTGCCTCCATATTTGCAATTTTAGATGGAAAGTCCAATATCGATTCAAGCGAGGAGTCAGAAATGACAATAGACCATGTAAAAGGAGACATTGAGATTAGTCATATAAGCTTCAAATATCCAACTAGACCAGACATTCAAATCCTCCGAGACCTCAGTCTGACTATTCAGTCTAGCAAGGTGATCCTTTATAATTTATCATGCTATCAGCATGAAAATAAGAAGACAACTTCATTTATATGTCTGTCTTTACTTCACCATTGAATTCCAAGTTGGCTAATCGATTGGTTTTTATTCTTTCAGACTGTTGCATTGGTCGGGGAAAGTGGAAGCGGAAAATCAACAATAATTGCATTGCTTCAGAGATTTTGTGACCCTGATTCAGGTCATATAAACATTGACGCAATCAAAATTAACAAGTTTCAAATTAAGTGGTTGAGACAGCAAATGGAACTAGTAAGTCAAGAACCTGTTTTGTTCAACGATACAATCGGTGCTAACATTGAATATGGAAAAGCTGATGCGACTGAAGCTGAGCTCTTAACTGCATCAAAATTGGCTAATGCACACCATTTCATCAGTAGCTTACACCAGGTTAGTCCGCAAGTATACTCTAAATCTTTATTTCCATACTTATATAGTCTCATAAATTTTTTGTAGTTAGGAGTTCTTTAGTGTTTAAGGATAAAATTTTGGTGGAGTCTTTGAAGGAAATTTAACACGCAATTACAGATTAATTTCATAATTAATCAACAAAGTTAATTAACCTTAAGATTGCAACATGCTATCTTCAATAATAATATGGATAAATACCTGGAAATTGTGGAACAATTGAACCTATTGTTGTTTTTTGTGAAGCGACATGACAGAGACGCAGAGGATTGATTACTGCTATTCCAAATCCTAATCAGCAAAAGCACATACAGTTTTCAATGGGACAACTACATTTAAGGTCCGTTAGTAGTAGGGCCTCCTGTGTACTGCAAAACATGGGCTAAGTCTACCCATCATAGCAAGCCCATGAATACAGGTCCATAGCAAGCCCATGAATATAGGCCCAATGACACGTTAAAGAGAGAATTAGCAGGCCCAATTATCTTGACATCAAATTAATCGGAGTTTGTACAAAATTATGTTTATTATGCTAGTCTACAAAAATAATGACAAAATTCTATCATTCTCCCACTTGGACAACATAACTAACATTAATGAACAATAGAAACAAATCCCCAAACTAATATAACAATATGTGGCCACAATAAGATGTCAAAGTAGAGTCAATAATCTCTCAATCATAAGTCCAAAATGAGGTTACAAGTGCCTCAACAGTATAGAAATTAGACCTGATGGGAGTACTGATAATATATATGCAAGATACCTATACTTCGATGACCTAAACAAAATGTGTCATAAGGAAATGCACACAAAATGATAATCCGTTTGTGCAATTCCAAACAATATTGGCTTAAACATCCACTCAAGATGCCAACCAAGATTTAACAAAATATCTCAGAACAACAAGATGAGACTGGGTTCAAAATGTCTCTAACAAAATGCCATATATTAAAAAACATTTAAGCATATCTGCGCAGTATATCAATAAAATATATGGCAATAACAATAATAGCAACAATCATAAGCAAAAGTTTTTAGACTGAATAACAAAATAGTCAAATACGATGTTGCTACCAAAAATTAACATAAAATACAGACTCCCACTAATCCAAGGCATCAAAATATCTAAATAGACCCATATGGGTTACATGACTCATAAAAGCCTTAATAGTCAAGCCTTTGGTTAGAGGATCTGCTACCATAAGATCGGTGAGTATATGCTCTATATGAGTCTAAAATATTTTTTAACATTCTTTATAACAAACATATACTTTGTATCAAAATGCTTCGAACACTTGGAGTTCTTGCATATTTTAGAGAAGCCCACCATAGTAGAGTTATCACAATATATGGTTAGAGGTTTGGAAACACTCTCCACAAGATGAAGCTCAGAAATGAAATTCCTCAACCACATTGCCTGTCGAGTAGCTTTATAACAAGCCACATACTCTGCCTCCATAATTGAAGTTGTTGTAAGTGTTTGTTTAACACTTTTCCAAGATACAGCTCCTTCAGCAAGCTTAAAGATATATTCTGATGTGAATTTGTGATCATCAAGGAAGCCACCGTAATTAGAGTCAGAACAACCTATCACCTCAAGGTGATCAGACATCCTATAAGTGAGCATTTAATCTTTAGTACCTTGTAGGTACCTTAGAACTCGTTTCACAGCTTGTTAATGACCCACACCAGGGTTGCTCAAATATCTCCAAAGTACACCAACAACAAAAGCAATATCAGGACATGTACAAACTTGAGCATATATAAGACTGCCAACAGCAGAAGCATATAGGACATTTTCCATCTCTGACTTATCTTTATCATTTTGAGGACAATGGCTATTTGAGAGTTTGTCACCTTTTTGAATGGGTGCACAGTAAGGATTACAAAAAGAACCAATTCCAAACTAGTATTCAAATCCTTCATACTGATAATGGTATTGAATACTTTCCGTGAGTGTTGGAGGCAGTCTATAAGATCCTACAGTATCTAAAAGGTACTCCAAGAAAAGGACTGTTATTTAAGAAAGAAGATCAAAGAACAATTGAAATATATACTGATTCAGATTTGGGCAAGTTTAGAAGAAGGTATTGTACTACTAAATATTGTACTAGATAATTTTTGGCATTATCAGTTTCAGTGATGCTCTCTTTAATAGTATTCTCTATTGTATACTTGATGGTCATCAAACAGACCTTATTAGAATGAACCCACTTATCATATTTAGCTTTATCTACAGTGGAAGTCTCAGCAGGGCTCATCTTCAATGAGAGCAACATCAACATTAGAAACCGCTAAAAAAAAGATTCAAGCAAGTCCTCATAATTGGTCCCATTCAGCTTAATCAAAGAACTTAAAGCTGGAAATTGATAGAAATGCAAGGAGATTTAGCAAATGTATCAAGAACTAGCAAAATTGGGCAAACGAGATAGCTAGGTTCTCATGCAATTGCAATCCTGCCTAAAAGGTCCCGAATTACAACACAGATCACCCAGAGCATTAAACTATGCCCTAAAGCTAATATCGATAGGATATTGAAAACTTTAAAGACATAATTCAATGAATTAAACAAAAAACATTAGAAACCATATTGATAAAGACAAACCGATAGGGTAAGTGCATTATTAACATAGTATCTAATGTATGCCCAATAACAACATTACAACAGCAATTTGTAATAATTGGTCTTACGAAAAGCGAGCTCACAATTACACAAAATGAATGACAATAGTCCAATAACATTCCCCAAGATTGTTCCCATAGGTTCAATTAACACCACAATTATAAAATTAATCATAGTAACCATATAATATAACATTATATGCATAAATTACATCCAAAATTAATTTTGGTGCATAACTATATAACATTGTGAGTGCACAAAATCCCACAAGCCCAAATAATACTAGAAACAATTATAAAAATTTTCAATAAAAAATTAGGAGAGTACATTATATTTTTATTAATTTAAAATTCGAGAAAAATAAAAATAAAAATTCTAGCATTTACAAAATTCCAGAAAAATATCATAAAATAAAACTGGGCAAGTGGAGCAAATTGGAAAAATTTGGGAAAAAACGGCCACCAAAGACGGTGGCACGCGCCCACATGCGCCACTGCCGTACATGGGAGAAGACCAACCAGGTCGAGCTACGTCTTCCTCGCTCGGCTGACTAGTATCTGGGTCACCCGACCCGGTTTCAAAAAAACGTCATATCTTACTCAATTTTGATCCGTTTTCAACAAAATTAGTGTCATTAGATTCATAATTTAAAGATCTATCAAAACTCTCAATCAAATTCTCGAAAAAGGCTAATAAAAATGATTCGAAAAAATCGAAGAGGAATAGTAATGGTTTGCGATTTCGAGTTTTGGAGTTTTCAAAAGACAACAACAAATTTAACAAACTTAACACACGCTTTGACACCAAACTGAAACAAATCAACAACTACAAAAACGATTTCACAGAAACACAATTAACAAAAATGAAAATCCCCAAATTCCATGAAATTAACATATCGAAAATTAACCAAAATTAGCAGTCATAATTAGGGTTAACCTAGCTCTGATACCAACTGAAGGAAATTTAACACGAAATTACAGATAAATTTCAAAATTAATCAACACAATTAATTAACCCTAAGATTGCAACATGCTATATTCAATTATAGTATGGATAAATACCTAGAAATTGTGGAACAATTGAATCCATTATTGTTTTCTGTGAAGCGACGTGACAGAGATGCATAGGATTGACTACTGCTATTCCAAACCCTAATCAGCAAAAGCACATACAGTTTTCAATGGGGCAACTGTATTTAAGGTCGGCTAGTAGTAGGGCCTCTTGTGCTCTGCAAAACATAGGCCAAGCCTACCCATCATAGCAAGCCGATGAACACAGGCCCAATGATACGTTAAAGAGAGAATTAACAAGCCCAATTATCTTAACATCAAATTAATCGAGGTTCGTACAAAACTATGTTTATTATGCTAGTCCATAAAAATAATGACAAAATTCTATCAGTCTTTACGTGTTCCAAGAAAATATAGTCCCTTGAATTGAATGCTTCACTCTGGTACTGGACTCAAGTGCAAGAAAAACAAACTGCAGGGATATGACACCCTAGTGGGAGAGTTGGGATTTCAATTATTTGGAGGGAAGAAACAAAGAGTAGCCATTGCCAGAGCTATTGTAAAAGATCCAAAATACTATTGCTGGACGAAGCAACAAGGCTTTGGATGCAGAATCTAAAAGAGTGGTCCAAGATGCCTTGGATCGAGTTATGGTAAATAGAATGAAAGTGGTTGTAGCCCACAGATTATCCACCATTAAAAGTGCAAATCTTATTACTATGGTAAAAAATGGAGTAATTGTAGAGAAAGGAAAGCATGAGACATTGATCAAAATCAAGGATGGGTATTATTCCTCCTTAGTAGCACTTCATATGAATGCTTCAAATTATCTAGTTTAAGTCTTTTTTGGACTCTCCAAAATTTCAGTTCACTTTTTTTAAGGATTGATATCTTTTCATTGGTTTTTTTCTTTTGTCCATTTTTATTTTTATTTTCCTTTATCTTCGGCAATGATAATAATTCGTCAGACTATATACTTCAACAACTTTTGAGAGATTATGATGTACTAGACAAGCATAAGCCAGCATATTATGTTTGTTTAACCCGATACATACGATTTTGATCAATTCTTCTGCATAGAAAGGGATTTACATACGTGTTTCAATATAATAAAGGAATTCAGAATTGACCTTGTGACTTGATGGAAGATAATTTTAAAGTCGTCATCCACCAAAAGATTCAAAATTTCAGGTGAAGCTCTATCAGGACTCAAACGATCACGTGATCGACATGAAAACTTGACAGTCAAAGTTCACAAATCACACTTAACTTGACTACTAGTTACAAAAATAAATATAAATAAATAAATAATACAAATACACATAAGCCCAAAGACAATAAAGTACAATAATGTTAGTATACAGAAAAAGAAATTTTTTTAAGATATTAAATTATATCACTGCAAACGCTAAAGCACAAATATAAGTGAAAAATAATTGAAAAGCATATGTAGAAGTAGATATGTTATAGTCGATACTCCTCAAAGTCTCTGTTATGAAGTTGATAGTAGTTAACCTGAAAAATAGAGTTAAAGGGAGTCAGACTCACTAAACTCCCTCACTAAGTCTATATAGCCCCATGATAACTAATAACATACTCACACAATATACAATTTATATTATTATAAGCACAAGTATCTTATGCATGGCAAATCATATGCAATACAAAATTAATTATAGAGGAATATTTTTATGACCTTTGTACCCAAGGATAAATCATCACAATACTTCACCTCAAATGGCTGCAAAGAGCTAAGCATCACTAAAGGTGCAACCATCGACCGATACCCATAGCCGTAAGGCTCTCTTAACCTAAAGGGGTTGTAAGAAACCAAACATTACCAACAGTCTAAACTTCATTGAATACATCCAAATTCACAATCACATTGATAATATGCATATTAAATAAGGACCTAATGAGGAGCCAAACATCAACTAGAATCAGTCCATATCATATTTTAATATCATATCACAATCATCTCACATAATCAAACCGGTGTGGACTTAGTGTTAATGGATACCCATTAGGTGGCATGTCCTATATATCTTTTTTCTTATCCATAATCACAATCAAACACATTCACACATAATCCAAATATCAATTAATGTAATTTCATAAAATAAGCACTCAATCATATAGAACCATCGTAAATGCATGTAATATGCCATAGGCACCCAAACCCATATCCTTATACATAGATATTGTAGTATTATTTACATAGGCACCATAATAATAGCAACTCAAATTACATATGTATATGTATATGTATATACTTCTAGGTGCTTATTGTAAAACCCGAAGGGGGTAGTCGTTTCGCAAATTTTCCGATTCGTTTCTAGCAAATAAAAAAAATGGAAAAATTAAGAGAACCAAAAATAAATCAACACCAAAAATTTGGTAACACAGTTCGACACATCTTGCCTATGTCTATGGGGCCCTCACCCAGCTTAATAACTTTCACCGAAGTACAATAGATTTACCCAAGGCTTTACGGAGCCGACATCACTCAACCCTTAACACTATCTCTCATCCTCACTTCCCGTGAAAAATTTCACACCCAATAACATAACCAACTCGTGTTAATCTCGTCAGAGGATTTTTCTAACTACTTTCACTCAGACAACAATTAATAAAAATAAATCGAGTATTTAATCACTAAGAACTGAACGAAAATATACTTGAGACAAAAGAAAGAATTTTCTATGGTTTTATCTTCTTGAAATAATCCAGCTGAAACTCTTCACCAAATCTGATTCGTTCTTCACAAAATAAATCACAGTGTTTCTTCAATTAATAATCAGTACCCACTCTACCGTAAATAATATTCACTGTGTCATAAACTCACAGCATAGCCATAGCTCATCAAAATTATAGAGATTCACTTCAGTTCACTCAAAATAGAAATAACACCTGCAGCATCAACATATGCTAACAAAACCCCTTCACCTTCACAATACTTGATGCACAACACCTTGGCTGCTTTTTCGTAGCTTCGTAATCTGCACAGTCCAATCCACAGGCCATACTCATTGTTTGATTGAAACAATTAATTCACCTTTTCCTCAAAAGCCACACACTAACCACACCTCAGTTAGCACACACATTCACGTTTTATAGGCTTCTGGAGTGTTTATTTAATGTGGCAATTAATGCATACCCATGACACATCATATATCACCTTTTCAATTCAATTAACTCCACTCTATTTTGGTTGACGCCAACACATGCACTAAACTCCTTGGTTGCCTCACCCACACATCAAGTGATAGACTTTAACTTTTATTCCAAGACACCCAAAGTAGATGCACACAAAGTCCTTATCTTATATCCCAAAAATCTAGCATTATACGTCTTAAATATCAACGTGATATACCACAAGTTTGTAAGAGAGTAGACTTCCATTTTGTATAGGATTCTTCCACATATTTTTAAATTCTACTATAATTAATATCTTATATGTCCAACTAATACATAATGTCAAAACTAAATAAAAGATATATACTATATATCTTAACAATCTCCCCCTTTTTCGCATTGTTTGTCACAAATATGAAACTCCCTTTAAATAACATAAGTGGACATATAACCATCAAATGCACAATCCATATGAGATGGAAAAAAAACTCCCTCTTAATCAAATATCAAGTTCCAAAGGACATCACAATTATCCAATCATCCAAATTTCTCCTTCTTGGGATAAAAGGATGCTAAAAAGTACGACGAATAGTCACGCATATATCTTGAAATCTCTCCCTAAATGGAACATTCACCATAAACAATCTGATGTCTCCCCTTCCATTCAAAACACTGAGAGAAATGCCTGAAAGAGAGAGAGATACCGGAGAGAGATCCATACTGATGAGAGAGTTGAGGAGTCTTCGGTGGAGCCAAATAGAAGTCACAATGCAAACTGCGACAAAGATGAGACGACAATAGCAACATAAAACTAAAGAACTAAAAAAATCTTTCCTTTTTTTATTTTTTTAACAACATGAAAAAATACTTCAAAAATGTAAAGCACACTGTCTCTGTGCCCCTCAAAGAATCTCAAACCTGGGCTTATTCCTGGTCACATTATCTCGGTCATCGGCTTCTTCTTCAGAAGTAATTGACTTGTCCTCTATTGGACCAGTTACTTCACAAATAGTAACTAACTGTGAATCTGTACATTTTCTTATTTTTCCTTTACTATGTTTTTGTTCTTGTACTTGACCCTTTCTAATCCAAGCTTGCTTCGATACCATAGGATGCTGCTGCAAATTTAATGGAGAGTGTCTAGATTTTCACTTTTGACCCCTTTGAAATATCATTTGTAGTAACTAATAACATCTTAGCCTTATATATCCAATGACTCCACAAAAATGACATGTGGGTATAAATCTTCAATTATTTCTTGTTGTTTCTTCCTCTCAGAAAGATTTGGATATGTCATCTTTCTTCTTATTCACTTTAGAACACTCACCCTTATAGCCAATGCCTTGAAAATTGCCTTTAACTTTACCAATTTCTAACAACTTTTCTAACTTTTTTGTACCTCCATTTTACATTCTCAATCCTTTTTCGGTCCTTACTAATTTCATTCTAGCTTCACCAAGCTCATTTGATGTCAACATCAAAATCTTTTCTAACTCTTGGATGGTGTTCTTCATAGAGAGATTTTCTTCCTTCAATCTTTCATTCTTTCTATATATTTTCACCCATTTTTTGTACATTATTTCGTAAGCCTCATAAATGTTCTCCATTTTATCATTTGACCCACTTTTATCACTGTCATAATCTGAGATCGAGCTTTGAGCTAAATCGTTTGCATTTTTTTCCAAAATTTTTAGATTTACTCACTTTTTGTCTTCTGTTACTTCCTTCTCAGTTATTGATAAACAAGTATCTGAACTTTTGCTACACAAAGTAATTAACGCATCATTATTCACAACTTCTTCTTCACTTCTGAATTCTTTATCACTGTAAATGCTCGTATATGATTTTCCTTTTCTCTTCTTTCTGGTATTAACACACTTTGCTTGAACATGTTCGAAGCTTTGACACTCATGACATTGAATTCTCTTTACCTTTCTTTCTCCCTTTTGAGTATTGGCTTGTTGTTTGAAGTTGTTGTTCAATGAGTTCCCACCTTTTTGCCTAAACTTGGGTCTGTCCTTTTTCACTCTCTTAAGCCACTAACTAAACTCTCGTGTTAATAGCTCAATATCCTCATTCTCGTCTGATTCATCTTCTGATTCATTCATGACTTTACCAATCTCGACTTGCAATGCTAATCCTTTCTTCTTCTCTCGATTATCCCTCAACAAATTCATTTTGAAATTGGTAAGAATTCCAATTACCTTCTCTAATGACAAGTCATTGATGTCATAAGCCTCCTCAATTGCTGCAATTTTTGGGATAAATCTTGGAGGTAGTGATCTTAACGTCTTATTGACTAGTTTTAGATTGGAATATTTTCCCCCCAATTGATATGCCTGATTCGCTATATCTTGTAATCTTTCATGAAAGTCTCTAATAGTCTCATTTTCATACATCCTCAGTTCTTCAAACCTCACAGCTAACATCTGTAGTTTCGATGCTGTTATAGATTTAGACCCTTCATGAATAGTTTGCAAAGCACCCTACGCTTCTTTAGCCGATTCACAGGCTGATATCATAGAGAAGCGTCCCTCATCAACAACACTGAATATCGCATGCATTGTTTGTGAATTTTCAAGTGCACTTTCTTCTTTGGCTCTTGTCCATTCAGATGGATCTTTTTGAATTGCCTATCCTTTATCATTAGTGATCATCGGATGCATCTACCCATGAACTACCGAATGCTAAGGTTTTGTGCCGTGAGCTTGAATGAAGACTCTCATCTGTGATTTCCATGTAGAAGAGTTAAAGCTGTCTAACATTGGTGGTATGATAATTGACGCTCCTTCTCTTATGGCCATGTTTACGAAATTAGGATATGCACCAACTTGCTATCAAGTTTTGAATCGGTGACCTTTCTCTGATACCGATTACAAAACCTGAAGGGGGTAGTCATTTCGCAAACTTTCCGATTTGTTTCTAATAAACAAAAAAATTAGAAAATTAATAGCACCAAAAATAAATCAACACTGAAAATTTGGTAATGCAGTTTGGCACACCTTGCCTATATCTGCGGGACCCTCAGCCATCTTAATAACTTTCACCAAAGTACAATAGATTTACCTAAAGCTTTACTGAGCCGACACTACTTAATCCTTGACACTATCTCTCAACCTCGCTTCCCTGTGAAAGAATTTCACACCCAATAACACGATTGACTTGTGTTAACCTCGTCAGAGGATTTTTCTAACTACTTTCACTCAAACAATAATTAATAAAAATAACTTAAGTATTTAATCACTAAGAACTGAACAAAAATATACTTGAGACAAAAGAAAGACTTTTCCATGGTTTATCCTTCTCGAAATAATCTAGTTGAAACTCTTCACCATAGCTGATTCTTTCTTCATAAAATAAATCAGTGTTTTTTCAATTAATAATCAGTGCCTACTCTACCGTAAATAATATTCACTGTGTCATAAACTCACAGCATAACCACAAATCATCAAAATCACAGAGATTCACTTCAATTCACTCAAAATAGAAATAACACCTGCAGCATCAACATATGCTAACAAAACCCCTTCACCTTCCTAATACCTGACACACAACACCTTGGATGCTTTTTTGTAGCTTTGCAATCTGCACAGTCCAATCCACAAGACACACTCATTGTTTGATTGAAACAATTAATTCACCTTTTTCCTCGAAATTCGCACACTAACCACACCTCAGTTAGCACACACGTTCACGTTTTATAGGCTTCTGGGGTGTTTATTTAATGGGCAATTAATGCATACCTATGACACATCATATATCACCTTTTTAATTCAATTAACTATTGGGCCCCTTTTTCGGAGTCCAATTATCATTTCTGATACCAAAAGATGTTTGACCTAGGTCTCGTGCGAATCTCAAGATGACCATTCAGGGTAGTCGTGTGAGGGTGGTGTGAACGAAAAGTGGAAAGCATTTCATTTATAAGAAATCTCAGCATGGTAGCAAAGGAGAGTTATCTCCATGGACCCTTCAGGAAAAGTTTACCGTGGTGAACTCTTGGCTTTGCCACGACGAACTCCTGATGTCAAGAGAACCCTTTGGGAGAGTTTCGCCACGATGAGAGTCGGGCCTTGCCGCGGTGAAGTCACAAAATTCAATCTATAAACGCCATTTTGAGAGGTTCGCTGCGGCGAAGTTAGAAGTTCAATTCTAACCATCCAAACATAACCATAAGATAAATCTAGACATACTCAAGAGAAACTTCAGTTCTTCATTTCATTACTAAATCCAAAAGAGAGTTCATACAAGCTTCACTTACACATCATCATAGATATCAAAATTTAAAACAAAATATAAAGGATGCTCAATGTTGATATGCCGATAAAGCTATCCAAACTAGTCACTAACTTAGTACAAAAGTCTGTAACTATATTGGAGTTTTCGATGCCTTGCAAGGATTGTTAACCTTCTTGTTCTGCACCTGAGGAGTGAATAGTGGGGTGAGCTACATAGCTCAGTGGCTAATATATTTATAGTAACCGGTAATAATCCACACATTCAAGCATATGTACATATATATCCAGCAATTCATTACTTAACAATTCAAACTCACAACTCATGGTTAACAAGATGTCTTCATTTAGAACATATCATATAGTTATTCGTCACAACATAACACTCAATTGTGCATCATGCTTAACAAATCAATGATGAAAAGAACAACAAATGGCTCGATAGTTCTGTGGAACGAAACGGATAAACCAAAGTTTATACCTTGAACAAAACGAGTCAGATTTCTCAGGATCTTGTGACGTCAAGCGGGCAGCTAGGAGAAGGCTATAGGTCAACAAGCACGTGACTAACGAAATGTTCCTCTCTTTCCCAAACACAATCAAATTTCAATGCTTAACTCATTTCACACATATTCATACTTTTCGTACTCATCATTCTTTTTCCTCTTTTCATTTATATAAAATGCCATGACATTTTTCAAGGTACAACATGATCATAATCACAATGCATTTTCAATAATTTCCATAATTCATAACAAGCACTTTAACACACAATATACAAGTAAGACAATTTGCCTATATTACACAAGATCTATAAATATATTACCCACCTAATTTCGCTTGAAAATCTAAGTTCAATGTTGTCTTTCCTCATGCTATTAGGTAGGATTTCTTGCTTTCCTATAGCAAACCAAGTTCTCATTCAAACAACATTCAAAGGAAATTCATAAGTATTCAATAATCAAAAAATGCTAAAGTTGAACTATAACCCTTTCAAAATCTAGACTTTCGGGTCAATTTTCTATGATCCTTTTGATTAGTTAAATGAAGAAATTTGATAACATTTTCTTATAGAAAAATGTTCCCCATTGTCCTAAGTTTCTAATGACACCAAAATCATTCAATTTGGTTAAGCATTCTGAAAGTTATACCCCAAACATGTTGGGACTGCTCTTATGGTGAAACAATATTCTGTACTCAACTTCCATCTAAAACTTAGGGTTCTTAGAGATTGAATTAAAACTTGATTGCTTCAGACAATTTGTAGCTGTATGTCTCTATTTTACTAAAAATTAAAAACCACTCCAATTAGGTAACTATAGAGCAAGATATCATCAAAATACTAAAACATGTTCATGTAAGAAAGTTGACTTCACCGCGGCAAAATCAGGAGTTCGTCGCGGCAAACTTGTCCAGAAGCCTATGAACCTTCCAACCCTCATCCCATTTTCTAGATTTTTCACATCCAGCATCTACACCTAACACATCTTATACAAAAATCATTCCTTCTACTTCATTTACACTTGATTTTCTACTCCATTTCAACTCAATATCATCCATAAACAAATTATAGTCCATGATTGATCATAAACACTTATAATAAAACATACATATACATACACATTCATCATCAACTTCCTAAACATATTCACTTCATTATCACTTTCATTTCACTACTAACTATCACCAAATATGCTTCATTCCCAACACATACCTTACTCTCTATTTAATCCCCTTTTTGTGTCTAAGTAAGAAGAAGGGTAATAAACTTACCTCTCATAAGTTAATTTCTCTTCTTCCCACTATTTTCCTCCTTCTTCCCTAGCTTCTTCGATTTTTCTTCTCTTCTTTTTCTATCTCTCACGTTTTTCTCTTCTCTTCTTTCTCCTCTCATGGTGTTTATCTTCTTCTTCTAAGCCAAGACAGATTTTTATTCTTGTTTTTCCCATTTTTCCCTTCACTTACTTGGTTCTTTCAATTCTACCCTTTCCTTTGTCTTTTATGTCTCTAACTCCTTTAATCCATTTGACACCATATTAATTCTAACTTAATTCTAATCTTTCCATCTAATTTCAAATCTCTATTATGCTCACTAAAATAATGACTAAATTCTAAAAATAATCAAACAAATCATAAATAAACAATTAAACAAATAAATCGGTAAAAATTGAATTTTTTTTTAGGTCCAACAATTCTCCCCCTAAAAGAATTTTGTCCTCGAAATTTTTACATGATTCCACAAAGAGATGTGGATACTTCTCCTTCGTTGCTTCCAAAGGCTCCTATGTTGCCTCCTCCGTAGAATGGTTCTTCTATAAGACTTTAACCAGCTTTACAATCTTGTTTCTCAAAACCTTATCCTTTGAATCTAAAATCTCCATCGGTTGTTCCTCATAAGTCAAATCCTCTCTTAGTTGAACATCCGAAGGTTGAACTATGTGCGAAGGATCGGATCGATACTTTCTTAACATCGATACATGGAAGACATTGTGAATCTTAGACAATTCTGGTGGCAAAGCTAACTTATAGGCTAAAGGCCTAATCTTCTAAATGATTTCATAAGGGCCTATGTTTCTCGAATTGAACTTACCCTTCTTAACAAATCTCGAGGCTCCTTTCTATGGAGAAGCTTTAAGAAACACTTTGTCTCCAATTTCAAATTCCATTTCTTTTCTATGTGCGTCTGTATAGCTCTTCATTATATCTTGAGCTACTTTGAGTCTCTGTTTCACCAATTTAATCTTATCAACTGTAACTTGCACCAACTCAGGTCCTAGAAGTCTCCTTTCACTTTCCTAATCCCAACAAATAGGAGTTTTGCATCTCCTACCATACAAAGCTTCATAATGTGCCATTTGAATTCCCGAGTGATAGGAATTATTGTAAGCAAACTCAATTAAAGGTAAATGATCATCCCATGAGGCTTTGAAATCCATAACACAAGCCCTCAACATTGCCTCCAAAGTTCGTATTATTCTCTATTGTCCATCAGTCTGTGAATGGAAAGCTGTACTAAAGTGCAATTTAGTTCCCAAAGCCTCTTGTAAGCTTTCCTAGAATTTAGAGGTGAACCTGGGATCTCTATCCGAAACTATAGAGCTTAGAATCCCATGTAGTCTGATTATTTCATCTACATATTTCTTGGCCAAAGCATTCAAAGAATCTATTTGCGTAGTTCGCAAGAAATGTGCTGACTTGGTTAACCTATCCACAATCACCCATATTGCATCATGTTTCCTGTTGGTTCTTGGCAATCCCATTAAGAAATCCATCGTAATCTTTTCCCACTTCCATTCGGAATAGGTAAAGGTTTAAGCTTGCTTGAAGGTGCTTGGTGTTCAGCCTTGACTTACTGACACACTAAGCATCTTTTAGTATACTTTGCAATATCCTTCTTCATTCCTTTCCGCCAAAAGTGCTCCTTTAAATATCTATACATTCTCGTACTACTCGGGTGCATTGCATAGGAAGCATTATGTGCCCCATCAAATATCTAATCTTTCAACTCTAATATGTCTAAGACACACAATTTGTTACCTACCACCATCAGTCCATCTTCTCTTACCTCTATTTTCGAAGGTTTACCATTTTTAATCTCCTCTCTGATTATGCTCAAATACTCATCTTATTCTTGTAACTCCTTAATCTTTTCATTCAACACTGACTTTACTCTAAAGTTAGCCAATATACACCCAAATTCGTCTTGCTTCAATGTCACTCTAAGTTTTGCCAATTCCTTCATTAAAGGAAAATACACCGTCTCCACATGTGCCATAGTAGATTTCCTACTCAATGCATCTGCTACTACATTAGCTTTTTCTGGTTGATAATCTATCATCAAATCATAATCTTTTAGTAATTCCAACCACCTTCACTGTCTCAAATTCAACTTTTTTTGGCCCATAAAATACTTAAGACTCTTGTGGTCTGTAAACACTTTGGTGGTGACCCCATATAAGTAGTGTCTCCATATTTTCAATCCAAATATTATAGCAATTAACTCCAAATTAATCTTATAGGGCTTTAATTGTCGAGAAGCATAAGCAATCACTTTATCCCCTTGCATCAACAAACATCCCAATCCCTTCCTTGAGACATCACTATACACTGTATATCCATCATTACTCGAAGGCAAAGTCGGTGTAGTTGTGAGCCTATTC